>JAWZSL010000005.1:12357630-12590130 GCA_034769285.1 Lutjanus argentimaculatus | reverse complement strand
AGGATGAAGATGTTGAATTAATAATGAATAAAATATTATTTCTTTAATAATGTTGTGTTTTATTTATGTTTGTTTGTTACTGCAGTATCAGATGTTACTGTGTATACTGAGTGTTGTTGTTGTTGTGTTTTCAGATGGTGTTTCTGGGTTTTATGGTGTGTGGAGTTTTAGGAGGATACATTGCTGACAGATACGGACGCTGGAAGGTCATGAACTTAATATATGATCATATTGAACCTGAGTCTGCTCTCTGATTGGCTGCCTGTGTGTACTGTTGTCTATATTATAGTATATTGTTGTATATTGTTGTGCATTCTTGTATATTATGATGTATAATGGTGTATTATTGTATATTATAGTGTACTGTGTATAAAATATCAGGTGGTGTTTGGCGGCTTCGTGTGGAGCGCCTACTTTTCTCTGCTCACGTCGTTTGCTCCGTCTTACGGTTGGTTCATCTTCCTGCGCAGTATGGTGGGCTGTGGGGTCGCTGGAGTGTCCCAGGGGTCAGTGAATACAACACACACACACGCACACTATTAGTAACTTGTTGTTTATGTTGTTGTTTATGTTATTTATGTGGTTGTGATGGTTTCAGGTTCGTGTTGAAGACAGAGTTCATCCCTGCAAAGTATCGAGCCTTCCTGCTGCCACTGGCTACCGTGAGTCACTAAATCACCTAATTTATTCTCTTCTAGGCTGATTTATTATTTATTATTTATTGTTTGTTGTTTATTATTTTAATCTCAGCATTAAAGCCTGAAAGTAGTAAACATTGATAATAAAGACAACAAAGAGCTTTTCTGTCGACTCAATTTGTGATTGTGTATTTGTGAAGCGTAAAGAAGAACATGTTAATAATCAATAAATAATAATCAATCTTCTCAGTGCCAGTTTAGATGTTGTTTTTATAAGACCCTTGTATTTTTCTGGCCGTGTTTGCATCTGTTGTCCATCGAGGATCTTTGTTCTGTGAAGACGTGTTGTTGATTAACTTGTCTGTGATGTCATGAGTGTAGATCTCCTCAGCATGCTTTGCTCTCTGCTCTCTGTGTGTTATCAGATCTTCTGGATGACCGGCTCCATGCTCATCATCATTTTGGGCATGTTGGTGGTTCCCACTCTGGGCTGGAGGTGGATGATCCGGATCTCCGTCACCCCCAGTATCCTCCTCATCTTCCTCTTCAAGGTGAGACGCACCTGTCACTCAAACATGCCACGCCCCCTTAATTATGCACAGCTTTAAGCTTTAATGTCATCTAAAGGGGTGAGTTTCTGTACAGTCGTCATGAACATTAAAGTTATCTACAGAGCCCAAAACTGTTTTTAATATGGAGCTCCTCTGGTGCCTCAGGTGGTTATTCGAGTAACTGCAGCTTTTGGCTTAATTTTTCAGCCCCGGAAATCAAACTGTCTGTCTGTCTGTCTGTCTGTCTGTCTATCTCTCTCTCTCTCTCTCTCCATCTGTCTGTCTGTCTCCATCTGTCTGTCTGTCTGTCTGTCTCCATCTGTCTATCTGTCTCTCTCCATCTGTCTGTCTGTCTCCATCTGTCTGTCTGTCTGTCTGTCTCCATCTGTCTGTCTGTCTCTCTGTCTGTCTGTCTGTCTGTCTGTCTCCATCTGTCTGTCTGTCTGTCTGTCTGTCTGTTCCATCTGTCTGTCTGTCTGTCTGTCTCCATCTGTCTATCTGTCTGTCTGTCTGTCTGTCTCTCTCCATCCATCTGTCTGTCTGTCTGTCTGTCTGTCAGTTTATTCCAGAGTCAGCTCGGTACAATGTGTCAGCAGGAAACATTCAGGCTGCTGTTGAGACTCTGCAGAAAATAGCTAAAATGAACCGAACGTCTCTTCCTCCAGGACGGCTGGTGGAACCGCCAGTGGTACGTTAAGGTTCTTTATCTCTGTTTTTATTGAAGGATCAACTGATTAAAAACCTGCTCCAACCTTCAGATTCACTACTTAAACTGTAAATCCTTAAGTTTTACACCTTAAGTTTTCTTTTTTAGTTTGACAATAAAGGCTTAATTTCTCCTGAGCTGAGGGGTTTGTTTGGGATTTGACACAGAAACCCTTAAAATCTTTCCTTAGTTTGGGAAAAACCTCTTTACAGCAGAACAGAATTTACAGCAGTAAAATTTTACAGTTTCCATGGAGACTGTTTGTTTGCTTGTAATCACTTTCACCCAAGAGGTCCCAACAAAAAAAATTAAAAATGTGCCTGTTTTGATCAATGAGACTAACAACAGGAGAAAGTTTTTATTGAATTTATTACCGATTAAAGTATTAAAGCTACAGATTCAAACTAACTTAAGAAAACATAGCCAAGCTAATAGTGGTCAACGTGAAGAATAATTAATGACATAACTAGCCTTCTTATTTACATGTGCTATAAAATAAATCATTTTTAATAGAATTTTTTCCACGATGATTCATGATTCAGTTATCTTCTTAAACTCTGCCATGTTGATTTTTTTTCCTTACTTTGGTTCCTAAGTCTTTTGTCCAACAGTTTAGCTTTAAGGAGTTCCTTAAAGCTATAGTTGGTAATGTTGAAGAGCTAGCAAGATTTGAAAGTGGCACCTCCTCTAAGCTCCACCACCTCCTCCCCCTCCCGTCAGTGCTCCGTCCAAAGCCACACCCCACGTCGAGGAAGCACAGATCCTATAAGTTAGATAAGCAGTATGTACCGACGACCGGCTTACACCGACAGAGAAGCTAATGTTAGCATTGGGCTAATACGAGCTACAAAAGTAGCTAAGTTGGCAAACATACATATTTCATGAAAATAACAAATCCCCCAAAGCAAAACAAATTACCTGTCCAACAGAAAGACAGCAACCTCTCACATGCCTCAGTTGTCTCCACAGGCTCAGAAGGCTGCACCGATGTTGACTCTGGTTTGTCCTCTAGCTTTATCCAGAGCCTTTTTCATCGCAGCCTTTTCTGCCTCCGGCTTTCTTTTCTTTGCCTGTTTAGCGTTACAAGTAACGCTGGAAGTGGTATTTTTGGCTGCATTTTCTCTGCCATTGTCCCCTTATGAACTTATTCTCCTGCTAACGCAGTATTTGTGCTGAGGAGTGTGTTGAATATTTCCGGCAACGGTGAAACGTGATGAGTGTGCACGTGGGGAGGAGGGAGGGACAGAGGGGGGCGTGGGCAGGACGAGACATGAAGGCATCTGATTGGTTCTTTCCATTCGGACCGAATGGCAGGGATTGGTCAGAGTTTTACAGGCCTGCAGCTGACGCAGAGGTCTGATTCTTTTCGTTCCTTTTTCTGAATACATAATGTATTGACTACTCTCGGGATGAAAGGACCATTTCACCCAGTATAACAAAAAGTGTTTCTGAACAGGATTACCAACTATAGCTTTAAGTAAAAAAAAACAATAACCTTAAATACATGAAGGAACATTTTAAGGCTTAAGGGTGCCTTTTGCATCTGATTTTATTTTAAAGAAACCTTAACTTAAACTTGGACCCAGGGAAGGAAAATTTCATCTTAGCGTAACTAGTCCTTGTTTGTTATTTGTTTAAACAGGCTTGTATTTGAGACAGGCTTGTATTTGAGACTGGTTTGTGTTTGAGACAGGCCTTTGTATTTGATTGCATTTCTGTTGTCTTGTCTCACCTCCGTCATGTTGACCTGTTTAGTTCAGTATGATGCAGGTGAGTTTCTTTGATCTTCATGTTTCAGACAGAGAGAGGCAGCTGGAGGATCCTACTCAGTTCGACCTATAGGAGGACATCTTTACTGCTCTGGTATTCATGGTAATGTCCCATTTTATCCTCACTCCTGTACTACAAACAAATAATACAGACAAATGTCACTCTATACAAATGACAAAATCAGTAATTTTAGCTCACAGAACACTGTGAGCAACTGAGTTGTTGATCTACTGCTGCCTCCATCTCCTAGTTTGTTTGCATTATTGTGAGACATGTTTTAAAAGGTTAGTTCAGTTTCACGACACCATAATATTAGAAATAGTCTGAAATGGAAACAAAAATAAAGGCAAGCGGGAAAGAAATTCTCCTGATAGATGAGGAACAAATCAGATGATTCGCAGAGTTCCACAGTGACAAGTTCAGACCATGAATATAATTGAAACTGAGCTTTATTATGCAGCTTTATTCTTGTTGATGCACCACTGACAAATACAAAAATCAAAGTGCTGTAACATCTTGTCAAATGTTCAAATTCAAATAGTCAACTAAAGCTATCCTGCTGTAAATTAAACGTTTGCTTCAGATCATGTACAGTTACTCATCATGACCAACGATTTATCGTCCAATCATGAGACGTTATGAGTCCTTTGCATCTCTCATGAGTCTTTTTAAGTTGTAAGAATTTGACAAATAGCTTGTGAATTATTTTTAATTCAGTATAATAAAGATAAAAGTGTTCCAAGTTTCTCACTATGGTGCGTTTCCTGTTTCAGGTTTGTGGCGTCCTTTGCGTACTACGGTTCGGTGCTGAGCAGTTCAGAGCTGCTGGAGAAGAACTTGTTGTGTGTGACGAATGCAGATCGAGAGCATCAGGTCAAACACCACCATGAGGACGGACTGTGTTACTGCATCCCCTTTGCTCTCAGTGACTACCAGACGCTGCTCATCAGCTGTCTGGGCGAGGTTGCATGTACGTTACAAACTGAGATCAAGTTCACAAGCTGTTTGACTTCTGTTTTCAAACACCAACCAAACTCTGTTCAAGTTCAAGTATTTTAAAGAAAAACACAAATTTTATTTATTTATTCAACTGTTTGGAAACTTTATCTTCAAACTACTTGATTGTCTAAATGTTGTTTCAAATCCTTCTTTTCTTTACAATTTTTGTAAATGACCTTTCCTAAGCCCCACTCCTTTTTGCTCTGTGCTACAAGGCACCACCAATCAACATCAGTTGTTAGTAAGCTAGTTATATCTTATAGGTAATGTTTGAAAATGCTAGTTAACTAGCTGTCTAATGTACGCCAATCACTAGCTAGTCTAGTGGTTTTCAAACTGAGGGCTTGGGACCAGCTGGGGTCCTTGACTGGGTTCTATGGGTCTGCAGCAGAAGGAGGAACAGAATATTTTAACTTTGATCACATTTTTTTATGTTGGAACAACAACTTCAAACCTAAAAAATAAAATAAAAAAATACTCAGAGATTACATCCTCGCAAATTAGATGTTGTCGATGTGAAAAAGTTTGCAAACCACTGAGCTTACTTATTACATCATGCAGCTAATGTTATCAGAAAACTAGCTAACTAGCTAGCTAGTCTACATCAATCATTAGCTAGCTAGTTAAACCTTATAGCTAATGTTAGCAGCTGCTAGTTATGTGGACAGCAAATCTATGTCCATAATTAGCTAGTTAGTTAGTTAGATGAGCTGTGCACCAAGCAAACAGGAAACAGGAAAGGACAAGTTGACTGAGGCTCCACTAGCTCCCAAGCTTGCTGAACTGTGATTGGAGCAGAGCAAAAATGGGCAGAATGTTTAGATAAATCCTGTAGCACTGTTACAGTGGGAACATGGTAATACTTGTTACCATGTTAGCACATTGTGATCCCAGCTACATGTTAGCTAAATGTCACCACATTAAAATGCCTTCTGCTAGCATGCTAACACTACTTACATGCTAACATTATTTACCTAACATTTTCAGCACAGTTGATATGTCCTGAACAGGCCACCATACAAATGATGAACTCTTTAAATTAAACTTTACCGTTTTACACCTTGTGAACATTTTATCTTACCCTGTCGCCCTCTGTCCTGCCAGTGGTCCCACTAAACATCGGCCTGCTTACCGTGTTTGGACGCAAGATGAGTCTGACGGTCCTGCAGCTCCTGGCAGCCATCTTGTTTATGTTGCTCAACATTTGCACAACCATGTAAGAACCTCAGAGACTTCTCTTTTCTGTCTGCTGTTAATGACCAGGTGTAGGAGGTCCTTCTATGTGACTGGGTCCAGGTTTATGAGGACCTTCAGTTTGACTGGCCTGGTTTATGAGGACCTTCAGTCTGAGTTTGTACAGCTTTATGAGGACTTTGTGTTCCTGTGTTTCCTCCAGGTTTGGCTTCACAGTGTTGCTGTTCCTGCTCCGCTCTCTGGTCTCCATGAACTTTAATGTAGTTTATATTTACACTGCTGAGGTACGTCCAGACTCTGCTGGAGGTTTTTATTGGTCCAGCATCAGGTAACAGGTGCAATAGATGTAAAAGGTGTTTTTGTCCCTCAGGTGTACCCGACGGCAGCGCGGTCTCTAGGGATGGGCTTCTGTACGTCGTTTAGTCGTATCGGAGGAATGATCGCGCCGTTCATCGCTCAGGTGAGTGCAGTTTCCTGCTGAGGAACCTCTCAGGTGAGTTTTCAGGTGTGTGACTGCAATGTGTGTGTACTTCAGGTGCTGATGTCTCAGTCGGTGATTCAGGCTCTCAGTCCATTCGCTGCGTCCTGTGTGATCTGCGCTCTGGGAAACTTTCTGCTGCCAATAGAAACTAAAGGTCGAGCTCTGCTGGTGAGAAACATGTCACTGCTCAAACGTTATTTATTCATATTTTGGATTATTTATTTATATCAACATTTATTTATTAATATTTATGATTTACTGCTCTTTTTTCAGCAAAGCTCCTGATGATCTACAAACACAAATTGTTGTTTTATTCTTGTTACATCTGTAATATAATGATATTAAATAAGTTACTGATATCACATGTTTCTGTCCCTTCATTAATAATTTAAATTTAATTACTGATGAATTTATAAATGACAGCTGGTTAATTAGAGCCAGCTGAAGTAATCATATGTTTTTAGGATAGTTTGTACAGTTAAAAAAAAACCTTCTTAGAACAAATTTTAATTTCAGTTAAAAGTCCCATAAGCAATATTTTAAGTTCTTATCATTGTTGCAGTGACCAGCATCAAACACTAGAGGGAGCCACTCCTTCACCCCAGCAGTTGATCCTGCTGCTTATAGAACTTTGTTACTTATTTTTAAGTAACGTAAACATTTAATATTCTATAAAATATATTTAAAATGAAAAAAATACATTTGTTCGTTAAAGTATGTTTTCATTTCTAGTTTAGTTTATTTAGCTCATTTCTGTGTGTACTTTCCTAAATTAATTTTACCAAAACAAATAATACATGGTAACATAAACTATTGGACGAACAGAAAGAACATAAACATTAATATAAATATTTCTCACTCATTTGATAATGTCCGATTACTTTCTTCTGTAAATTCAACATTTTCTTAATATTTTAACATGAAAATTATTGTCTAGAGAATTTCATGTCATATATCATATGAAACCAGACTGTTTGTAGGTACAGCTAAATGCTAACAGCATGTTTAGCAGATATGTGTACCATCTTTGTTTAGGGTGTTAGCGTGCTGCTAATCAACAGCAAAAGTAAAGAGGGTCTGTTAGCATGCTAACATAAGCAGTAAAATACAGTTCAGTCTGAAGCTGTTAGCATGTTCATATTAGCAGTAAAAAATGCAACCGACGCTGTTAGCATGCTAATATTAGCCTAATGAGGCTGTTCTGCAGGTCTTTGGACACATTGACACGTTGACTTGATGGTGGCGCCAGATGATCCGTCAGAGGATCAAACAGACGTTGAGATTTAAACTGAAGTGACAAATGTCAGCATCCTGACAGACAACAGCAGATAAACATGATGATGTTTCCTCTGTGAGACAAGTGTTGTCATGACTCTGACAGCCTGATGGTGGCGCTGCTGCATCTGTACACACTGATGAAAATGATGAAGATGAAGATGATGGTGATCTCTGGCTCCTGATCTCCTCCCGTTAATCTTGTTAGCTCAGACACACTGAGATTACAGATTACTGTCTGTCCTCAGGGGGCGGGATCAGTGCATAGTAGACTCCGCCCCCTGACCTCACACACTCTGTGTGTGTGTGTGTGTGTGTGTGTGTGTGTGATTAGAGTGGATTTAGACGTGTTTCTGTGCAGCAGCTGAAGATGGAGAGCAGCTCTGAGACGACGTGAGTTCACATTTACATATTATAACTCTGTGTGTGTGTGACACACATGAAACTTTTATTGTGAAAACAAGGTGTTGTGTAGAGGAGCAGATTTCTGACAGACAGCTGATTTTTACTGTATTTAAAGGTGAAATGCTCTTTTTTTTCACCTCAGCTGATCAGAGTGTCTCTGATTGGCTGCAGGTGTGTGTGTGTGTGTGTGTGTGGTGTGTGTGTGTGTGTGTGTGTGTGTGTGTGTGTGTGTTTTCTACCTGTCCTGAACTGACAGATTTGTTTTGACCTTTGCAGTCAGACTCACCTGATGTTCAATCTTCAGCTTTAATGATCCAACAACCTTTGTTCTGCTGTTTTGTTTTGTTGTTTTTTTTTGCAGTGTGCTGCATGTTTATTTTATTTTATTTGTTATTTTTTAATGTTTGTTTGTTTGTTGTTGAGTAACTTTTGTGTGTCTGGATTTGTTCTGTTTAAGGTCTTTAAATGTTAGAAAAGTTTAATTTAAAACTAATTTTCATATATTTAACGTGTTTCTGTTACAAATTTGCTTTCATTCGTACTTTTTAAAATTATTAGAAACAGATTTCTGAGTTATTTATAGAAAACAATCTCATAAATTGTTAAATTATTAAGAATCAAAACAAACAGAAACAAGCTGTGACAGTTGTTTATTGTGTGTGTGTGTGTGTGTGTGTGTGTGTGTGTGTGTGTGTGTGTGTGTGTGTGTGTGTTTGTGTGTATTGGTGCTTGGTACAGATGGATCTGTTCTCTATGAGCCTCTTTGTTTCTACTCACACACACAGAGTCATGCAGATGTTAGTCATGTGACCTGAACAAAGTGACATCATTATGACACAGTAAAATTGATCATGATGAAGAAATTTCAGCAGGTCAGTTTCAATAATTTTCTAGTTTCTCAACATAAATGTCTAAAAGGACAGGAGATGAAAATGAGCCTCTGGTTATAGTCCTTCATATTTACATGCTAATGTTTATTAATATTCACTGTCACTGTTTTACATAAACATATATACAAATGAACTTATTTTCATTTTTTACAGTTTTATTTATGAGCAGAAAAACTGCTTCTAAAATTTATCTTCAGTTTTCACACAAAAATAGATTAAAAACTGAGGTAGAGGAATGTTTTAGCTTCATGATATTTAAAGTAGCTTCTGAAAACTGAATGATGAAACATTATTTTGTTATTTGAGACACATTCAGGTACCTTACTCACAACAGCATGAAGTAAAAGTACTCTATTACAAATATATGCATTCAGTACTTTACTTCAGTTTGATGTCACAGTTTTAATCAAAATGTTCTTCGAAGCTCTTGTGCAGAATGACAAAATGTGTGTGTGTGTGTGTGTGTGTGTGTGTGTGTGTGTGTGTGTGTGTGTGTGTGTGTGTGTGTGTGTGTGTATGAGAGAGAGAGAGAGCAATTGTGGCAGTCTGGTCTTTACTGTCTTTACTCAGCAGGACGTCTGGACGTTCCTCCAGCAGCTTCACAGTCACAGACTGCAGCAGGTTCACAGCAGGTTTTAACTGATAAACTCAAAACTAAACTAAAACTGTTAATTTGTCATCATGTAAAATCCACTTTACAGTTACAGCTGATGTTTGTTCATTTTAAAATAATTAATTCATATCTGGAACTTTATTCTTCATATTCTTCTACATATAAATACTGAATTGTCTTGAGTTTCCCCGATGATTATAGTTCTAAATTAGAGTTTTAAACTAGGCAGGCAGCTACCTGGTGAAATTCTCTGACGACACTGCGCTTTTGTCTCTTCTCCAAGGTTCAGAGTCGGACCATGGTAGCACCTTACCTGCCTTTGTTAACTGGTGTGATGAAAACTTCCTTGACCTTAACGTGTCAAAAACAAAGGAGCTTGTCATTGATTTTAGAAAAAACTGTGTAAAACCTAAATCAAGCTCCATTCATGGTAAGGATGTTGAAATTGTTGACACATACAAATATTTAGGAACTGTGTTTGACTCCCAGTTAAAGTTTGATGTGAACACTGGATGTATTGTTAAATGAAGTCAACAAAGAATTCACTTACTGAGGAAGTTAAACTCCTTTGATGTCTGTAACAAAATGCTATGTATTTATTACCAGTCCTTTATTGAAAGTATTTGAACTTTTTCTTTTATTTGCTGGTTCGATGGCTTGTCTGTAAAAGATAAGAATAGCCTTTACCAGTGTTGGTCAAGTTACTTGGAAATAGTCATTAGTTACTGATTACTTCTCCAAGAAAGTAATACAGTTACTTTGCTGATTACTTATTTTCAAAAGTAATTAGTTACTTTAATAATTACTTTACTTAGTTACTTTTCAAAAACATGATGCACAACCTGAATACACTATAAAGCAATAGACCTTTCAGCCTAATTCTATTCTTTCTGTATATTCCATCATATGAAATCGAATCAAATGAAACTGTCTTTTTTAAAACTTGTTTTATTAGTTTCAATCTTTTAACTTTATGCACATTGCATCAAGCAAAAATTAAATTAAATGTAACAGTCTCTGACTTGAAGAAAATTGTTGATCATTTAAACCTATTTTCTGCACATTCCACCATATTTTAATAAAATTTTCTGTTAACTTATATTTCTTATATTTCTTATAACTTATATTTCTGCATATTCCAGCATATAACTTTCTTGGAGAAGTAATCAGTAATCAGTAACTAATTATTATTTCCAAGTAACTTGACCAACATTGCTCTTAAGTCTATTTTCACCTGTTTAGCAGGAGAGGGGCCCTCGGAGGTTCGCCCAGTGGAATTGGATGTGGTAGCTGCAGTGGGCATGTCAGTGGGGGGATCCGGGGGTTTCTCAGTGAGTTTCACATTCCTGTGCCGGCTTGCTGGGTGTTTGCTCAGATTTGAGGTGGAATTTTTCGCTGTAGATAAAAGTTTTCTTCCCACGCAGAGTGTACAGTGGACACTAATGTTTTTGTCACCTTTTACCGAGTCAAGTAATGTCGGTACTTCTAAACATTAAACGCTGCATGGTCCTGCTCTCTCCCGCACTCCATGTTGTCTCTTGTTGATCACTACACGCGTCTGTTGTTTACCACTGACGTCGCACCGCTCATACGTCATTGTCACGAGACAGTCTCACAAAACAAAATCACGGTTTAGTAATGCAGTAACGCAGCCTGCTCGCGGGAAAGTAACAGTAATCTAATTACTGTTTTTGCAATTGTAATCCCTTACTTTACTCGTTTTTTGAAAAAAGTAATCGGATTACAGTAACACGTTACTTCTAACGCGTTACTGCCCATCAGTGGCCTTTACAGTATTGTTAAGGTCTGCACCAAAATAATCAGAGTTTGGCAAAGAGATTTGAGTTCGTTGTGGGAGAGGCAGGTGGTCCTGAAAGCTAAAGGAATAATTTCCCAACGTGACCACATTCTGTTACTCCAAATCTTTCATTCCTTCTGCCATCAGGCTGATGAACCTTGATGGTAGTAACTTGGCATGAACAACTTGTATTCTCTGGTATTCCCTTCTTGTGTTTGACCACATAGTGGTTTATACTTGTAACTCCTTTGTCGGAGGCCTGTTCTCTGAATGTAGACTTAACATGCAATGTACAATGCATCTTCGTATGCCTTATTTATTTATACACATATACAGATTTTGTTTTTATTTTTATATTTATTGTTCTTAAACTGTGTACTTCACACTGCTGTGCCAATAAGCATCTTGTCAATGTACTGACTGTTTATTTGTTGTTTGTTTATTGTCTCTGGCATGCTCCTACCTGCTGTTAGTAAATGTATGTATGGTCTGGATAGACTGGATAGACCTTTGGGATAAATAAAGTTGTCTAAATCTGAATCTGAATCTGAATAAACTTAAACTTTCACCACAAAACTTCATGAAATAATCACAAATTTTAATTTTAAGGTTTGAGTACCTGGATACATGAGTTTCCTTTTTTTCTAAACTAATGTCCCTGATCAAACCTCCAAAAATGCCTGTGGGATTCAGAATGAAATAAATAAATCAAAATAAGCAAATAAAAATAAATGAATGTTTTTCTGTCCATCCTCTCAGTTTCAGGCTGGGTAATCTCTCAGATGACAGATGGCGACCTGGAGTCCATCAGTGACATCATCAGCAGGTGACACCCTTCCTATGGTGCCTTGCAGCCTCCAGGGTTGCCATGGGAGACAAGTCGTACCCAGAATGCCGAGCTCAGGAGCTGTTTGATGAGTTTGTGTCGTCATCGACCTGCAGGGCGGCGCTCTGGTCCTTCAGCCAGCTGTGTGAACACCTGCGGCTGGACAGAAGCGCTGCCGAGAGGCCGCTGTACCGACCAATCAAATGTCGCCTCAACTACTGGAGGGCCAACGCTCTGTGGGCCAAACTGGACCGAAGGGCTGCGCAGCAGGAGTACCAGAGGGCCCAAGTCTGCCAGAACACCACTGTATGTTAATTCATATATATACAGTATATATAATAACACCATGTATATTACACAGAGTCTGCCAGAACACCACTGCAGGTTCTTTAGTTAGTAGCTACAGCTCCATCAGCACTCCATCCTCATCTCCATGACCCTTTTTTTTATTCCATTTAACTCTCTTCAAACACGTAAAGTGAGTGCAGAAAAAAAATCCTCTGGTCCTGATTTCACGCTCCAAAATGTAAACAAGTTCGGAGTGGAGGCGTTAAGGCAAATTGACGCGCATCAAGATGCTCTCAGTGCACGTTCTGCCGAGTCAGACGCCATCAGTGGGTTTTGGCCTCAATATTAATGTCATAATCTGATCTTTGTGAGGTAAACTAATGTGGAGAGATCTTAAATCAAAATTAACTCACATTTGTTTTTACATGGGACAACTTTATGAAATGTCATAGACACAGAGAAACAGCTGTTCTGCTGCGTGCATCTCTCTCTCACACACTCTCTCCTTACTGACTGTCCTTTCGGCTCACTGTCGTTTCCCTTCTGTCTGTGGATTGTTAGAATCGGGAGAAAGTGGAATACAGACAAAAAGTTCAATTTGCAACGACAAAAAGCAGACAGGAACCGAAGTAACATGTTAAGTCTATCTATCAGTCACCTCTGCTCCGTGTCAGAACCACGGACAGCGCAGCGGTCACGGTGGCGCACACAACAGCGCACACAGCATTGTGTTAATTAGTGACAATACATAAAATGTGTGAATAAACACAAAACTTTGCCATATTTTCACTGTTATTATTTATTTCAGGACCGTCATATATTAGAGCTCCCCCTAAATGTCCCAAATGAGGCTTTCGGGGGAGCTCATGTCCTTTTCAGGTGAGCCCAGCTCCCCCTAGCTCCCCCGTAATTCGAACTATGCTCCTGGAACAGCTCTTCACCCTTGCAGGGTTACTGGGGGGTCATGGGAGTTTGACCATCCAGTCTACATGTGTTTTGTGGACTTGGAGAAGGGCTACGACCCGTTTCCCCCAGGGAATCCTGTGAGGGTACTGTGGGTACCAGAGCTGTTGCTATGAGCCATCCGGTTCTTGTATAACCAAAGTGAGAGCTGTGGTCAGCTATGTCTCTCTCTTTGATTGGTCAGGTTGTGATTATTGGGGCGGGGCCGTGCGGCCTCAGGACGGCAGTGGAGCTGAGCTTCATGGGAGCTCGGGTGGTGCTGCTGGAGAAGAGGGACTCATTCTCCAGGAATAATGTGCTCCACCTGTGGCCCTTCACCATCCACGACCTGCGGGGCCTCGGTGCCAAAAAGTTCTACGGGAAGTTCTGTGCCGGTTCCATCGACCACATCAGTGAGTTTGTGATCTGTTACTGCTGTCTGATCAGAACAGGATCATCCAATCAGCAGCTCCTGTTCTCTGTGTGTAGGTATCCGTCAGCTGCAGCTGGTCCTGCTGAAGGTCGCCTTACTGCTGGGAGTCGAAGTTCATGTCAATGTGGAGTTTAAGAACCTGGTGGAACCGCCGGAGAACCAGTACAGACACAGTGAGAACCACGGTTATATTAATAAACACAGCAGAGACTCAGTGAGACCAAACATCAACCCTTTTTGAAACGTTCAGGCGTCATCCTGCTGTCGTATAAACATAGAGAATCTGAAAGATCGTTATTATTTCTGGAGGGACATCAGGACATATTTCAAGATAAAACTACATATTTGATAACACATTAGCTACTGTGAGACAATAGCTAATGTTAGTATTCAGCCACTTCCTAGCTAATATTACTCTTTGATAGTGTTACATGCTACGACAAGAAAGACGTAAATTAATTCTGAAATATGATCGCATATCTAGGACATATTTGTTTTTAGCCTGGAAGCAAAACACCCTGGATGGAATCAAGCTAATATAGGCTAACATTAGTGTTAGACAAAAATGATGTAAACTGGAAAACCCTTGGAGTTTTTTAAAACAATTAAAACAGTGTAAACTATAAGAAGTTACATCTTCTGAGGGAAATTGAAGTGTTAAACTCTGCTGAAAATTTTCATTTGAAAGACTGAAACTATTAAAATGGCAGTCACAGTTAAAATGCAAATACAGAAAAAAAATGGAGGTACCAAAAGATGTTGAAGATTCAGCTGAATTTGATGAAAAATGTTGAAATGTCAAAGTGATAAACTGAGGTGGAAGTTTCAGCTGAAGTGGAAGTCCTGAGAGAAGTTGAAGCGTCAGCTTAAGTATAAAGTTCAAGCTGATGTGAATGTGCTGAAAGGAGATCTCAGTTGAAGTGTTGGCCAGGAGTTCCAAACTTTTTCACTGAAGGACCACAGACCCCCACTTTGACAGGATTTTGTCTGAAGGAATCCCCTCTGAGCGTTTATTTTTGTTGTAGGTTTGTTGATTGAGTAAATTGAAATAACCAACAATCAAATGTGAAAAATGTGATTAAAGTTAAATTATTCTACTACTCCATTTGTTGGGGACCCCCTGCAACCTACTCAAGGACCCCTGCAGGTCCCTAGACCCCATTTTGAAAATCACCAATGTAGGCAATAAATGAAGCCTGAAAGAAGCTGGTTCCACTTCAAGTGTATAAACTGAAAAATGTCAGCTGAAGTGTCAGTGGAAGTGATGAAGTTCATGAGACCATTTCAAAGTACAAGCTTACTGATGATCTTTCTGCATTCCTGTATACCTGTTTGTTTACCTGTGTACGTGTGCACCTGTTTACCTGTGTACCTGTGCACCTGTTTACCTGTGTACCTGTGCACCTGTTTACCTGTGTACGTGTGCACCTGTTTACATGTAGACCTGTGGACCTGTTTACCTGTGTACCTGTGCACCTGTTTATACCTGTGTACGTGTGCACCTGTTTACATGTAGACCTGTGGACCTGTTTACCTGTGTACCTGTGGACCTGTTTATACCTGTGTACGTGTGCACCTGTTTACATGTGGACCTGTGCACCTGTTTACCTGTGTACGTGTGCACCTGTTTACATGTGGACCTGTGGACCTGTTTATCTGTGTACCTGTGCACCTGTTTATACCTGTGTACGTGTGCACCTGTTTACATGTGGACCTGTGCACCTGTTTACCTGTGTACCTGTGCACCTGTTTACCTGTGTACCTGTGCACCTGTTTACCTGTGTACGTGTGCACCTGTTTACATGTGGACCTGTGGACCTGTGCAGAGGTGGGCTGGAGGATGGAGGTCAAACCAAAGTCTCATCCTGTCAATCAGCTGGAGTTTGATGTCATTGTTGGAGCAGACGGACGCAGGAACACACTGCCAGGTACACCGACAGGCTGAATCTGTCAGAGTTCAGTTTAGTCTGATCGAGGACTCAACTGGCTCTGACCCCTCAGACTGAAGTAGGAACAGACAGCAAAGTCCAGCTGAGCCTGGAAAAAGTTACTTTTTTCATATTTTTCACATTTTACACAGTTTTACTACAACCATACCTCAGAGTTTGCACAAACTATTATAACATCTTTGTAATATTGTAAGGTTTTTATTATAATAATAACAAAATTACAACTTTTTTGTGTTTCAGGTTTCAGGCGTAAAGAGTTCAGAGGGAAGTTGGCGATCGCCATCACAGCGAACTTTAAGAACAGAAACACCACAGCTGAGGCCAAAGTGGAGGAGATCAGTGGTGTGGCGTTCATCTTCAACCAGAGGTTCTTCCAGGAGCTGCGACAGGAGACAGGTAAGAACATTGAGAATATCTGAGAACAAGTGGAACATCATCATCATCATCCTCATGCTCTTCTCTCTTATTCAGGGATTGATTTGGAGAACATCGTGTACTACAAAGATGATACACACTACTTTGTGATGACGGCAAAGAAACAGAGTCTGTTAGAGAAAGGAGTCATTCTACAGGTGAGAGCTCACGCCGAGTCACACGAGTCCAAGTCAAATCACCCACAACACTGAGACAAGTCCAAGACAGTTCTTAAACAATCTGTTCTTCTCTGTTCTTCAGGACTTTGCCGACACTGAGCAGCTTCTCTCTCGGGGGAACGTGGACCAAAATGCATTGCAGATGTATGCCCGTGAGGCCGCAGATTTCTCCACCAATCACCAACTGCCATCTCTGGACTTCGCTATGAATCACTACGGTCACCCAGATGTCGCCATGTTTGACTTCACCTGCATGTACGCATCAGAGAATGCCGCCATGGTTCGCCAACGCCACGGACACCAGCTGTTGGTCACACTGGTGGGAGACAGTCTGCTGGAGGTGAGACAGTTTTAAAGCAATATTCCACCCCTGAACGATAATCCACTCAGTATGTACTCACCCCTATGACAATGTGAGGATGGTGAAGATCTTCAGTTCACAAAACAATCCTGGAGTTTCAGCAGAAAACAGGGTTACAGCCAAATCCAGTACAATGGCAGTGAATGGAGACCACGGATAAAATGTAAAAAAAAAAAGAACACAAAACAAACACAAAATGTCTCCATCCTGCTCGTGTGGTGTAATCCAAGTGTTCACGAGCCGTGACATTAAAATTTAACCACGAAAGACACCATTTACGCCATGTTTTTAGCCGAAATGTCAACTGTAGCATGTAGCAGGTAGCATGTAAACATGGCGTCGATGTATCGAGAGACTTCGTATCTCTTAATGGATGCACGTGTGAAAATATCTTGGATTACACCACACGAGCAGGATGGAGACATTTTGTGTTTGTTTTGTGTTCTTTTTTTTTTAACATTTTATCCGTGGTCTCCATTCACTGCCATTGTACTGGATTTGGCTGCAACCCTGTTTTCTGCTGAAACTCCAGGATTGTTTTGTGAACTGAAGATCTTCACCCATCATCACATCAGCATAGAGGTGAGTACATACTGAGTGGGTTATCATTCAGGGGTGGAATATCACTTTAAAGACAGACAGTCTGCTGGAGGTGAGACAGGTTTAAAGACAGACAGTCTGCTGGAGGTGAGACAGGTTTAAAGACAGACAGTCTGCTGGAGGTGAGACGGTTTAAAGACAGACAGTCTGCTGGAGGTGAGACATGAGGTGAGACAGGTTTAAAGACAGACAGTCTGCTGGAGGTGAGACAGGTAACCTTATATAAGACCAATGAGGTTAAATGGATTCAATAAAGATTCTGGACAATAAGTCATCAATTTATGATCAATATTAAACACATTTAATCGCCTGAATCAGTCAGACAGGTGATAAAGATGTCTGCCCCCCTGTCTGTCCTCTCTCTGTCCACTTGTCTGTCTGCAGCCTTTCTGGCCAATGGGAACAGGGATAGCTCGAGGGTTTCTTGCAGCTCTGGATTCAGCCTGGATGATAAGAAGATGGTGTGAAGGAGGAGCTCCTCTGGACGTCCTGTCAGAAAGGTCACTATAGAGGGTCATGTATTATATATATACTGTCAGTGTATATACATATTATACACTGCTATACCACTGACATATGTAAAGATGGATGACATGACAGCTCCCCTAAAGTTCCTTCAGAACACCTGGAAGGGCCCCTGCAGGCTGGCTGCGGTACAGGTCATAAGCCCCACCCCCTCCATGTTAGCAGATGGGACAAAAATCAGAGTACACATCAAAAAAATGTTTCCTGAAGATAAGTTCTGTCATTTTAGGTAGGTTTTTTTTGTTGATGTTGTTGTTTGATGATATAAAAAGGGGGTGTGGGCAGGGCCTTGATACCATGGCTCCACCCCCAATCACTCCTGCACAGACTCCAAATGACATCACCGGAACAAGATGGCGCCCCTTGGATCCAGGAGAGTTTGGAGTCAATTTTGTACAGTGGAAGGAAGAGGAGATGTGGTGGCCATCTTTGTTTATATCAGTGTGTTTTACTGCACTGATAACATTTCTGTCTCTGTCCCTCAGAGAGAGTGTGTACCGTCTCCTCCCTCAGACAACTCCAGAGAACCTGCAGAAGAACTTCAGTCTGTTTACAGTCGATCCAGCGACCAGATATGTGAACATCAACCGTCTCCTCATTACACCTGCTCAGGTACGCACACATCCTGCTCCCATCCAGTCAAATCATAATATAAATATCTTGGACATATATTTTATGATGTGATGCTCAACTCAACTTCCAGTAGACACAAACAGCTGTGTTTCTCTATCAGGTGAGACACCTGGTGGACACAGGTGAGGGGGCGTGGCTAAACACACATTGTGATGACATCATCCGTCTGCCATCACCCAGATTTCTCAGACAAGGTGAGTCCACTTTATCTGCCTGTAACATGTCCTCTCTGATGCGATTGGTCCTCTGTCTCATCCTCCCTGATGTGATTGGTCCTCTGTCTCGTCGTCTGTAATGTGATAGGTCCTCTGTCTCGTCCTCTCCCACAGATTCTTTCTCTCAGTCCAATAAGCTGCTGTCTTGGTGTCAGGAGCAGACTCGTGGTTATCGTGGCGTTGCTGTTAGCGACCTGACGACGTCCTGGAAGAGTGGACTTGCTCTCTGTGCTCTTATTCATCGATATCGACCTGATCTCATGTAAAACTCTGCACGTCCACCTCACTGAGCCACTGAGACAAGACACGGGACACATTTACTATTATGTTCATTTCTGACTTTTTTTTTTTGTTCTTAGTGACTTTGACATTCTGTTCCATCTTTGACTCTCTGTCTTGTCTTTGACTCTCTGTCTCATCTGTCCTCAATGTCTTTGACCCTCTGTCCTATCTGTCCTCAGAGACTTTGACTCTCTGGATGAGTCTTCAGTAGAAGAGAACACTCGTCTGGGTTTTGACGTGGCTGAGACAGAGTTTGGTATTTCTCCTCTGATGACAGTGGAAGAGATGTCCTCTGTAGGAGAACCAGACTCTCTGTCCATGGTGATGTACTTGAGTCAGTTCTACCAGCTGCTCAAAGACACACCGCCTCCCTCTGGTGAGACACCCAAAGACAATATATATTCTAAAAAAACAAAACAAAACAAAACAAAAAACTATGTAATACAAAAAAATAAAAGGATTTTTAACCTAAAAAGACTGTTTACACCTAAAAAATGCATCTCCCTATTTTAAAAAAATTACTAGAAAAAATACTTACAAACAAAGAAAAAAATAAGTCAACGAAAAAGACTCTTAAATCAGTAAAAATAATGATTTAGTTGAAAGAACAAAACTAGTAAACAAAGTTAAAAAAAAGATGTTTAAGTGAAGAAAAAGATTCTTAAACCAAAGAAACACCGGCGTCAACAAAAGAGACTGACTTTAATTTGCTGAGTCAGTTTTACTACAGATGATGATGATGATGATGATGATGATGATGACAGAGATGAGACACAACAGAAAAATAATTCAAACATGTAAAATTCCATCATATTTATTATGATATGTTGATATTTTCGGTCTGTTTGTGTCTGTTGATGTCTCAGGTTGTCTGAGTCAGAGTTCTGACCTGAGATCAGCTCTCATCACTCCAGCCTCCCTCCTCAGCAGATTGGGACTCAGCCCGTCCAGGAAGAGGAACACCAAGGTTCTTTATTATTGTGTCTGTGAGCTGTTACCCCCTCGATGTGTCTGTTACCCCCTCTGTGTTGTTACCCCCTCTGTGTGTCTGTTACCCCCTCTGTGTGTCTGTTACCCCCTTGATGTGTCTGTTACCCCCTCAATGTGTCTATTACCCCCCTCAGTGTGTCTGTTACCCTTGTGTGTCTGTTACCCCCTTGATGTGTCTGTTACCCCCTCAATGTGTCTATTACCCCCCTCAGTGTGTCTGTTACCCCCTCGGTGTGTCTGTTACCCCCTTGGTGTGTCTGTTAACCCCTCGATGTGTCTGTTATCCCTCGGTGTGTCTGTTACCCCCTCTGTGTGTCTGTTAACCCTTCGGTGTGTCTGTTACCCTCTCGGTGTGTCTGTTAACTACTTGATGTGTCTGTTAACCCCTTGATGTGTCTGTCCAGGAGCAGAAAGACGCTCGGGGGAAACGCAGGAAGACGAGTCGAGTGAGTCGAGAGCAGCAGGACGTCAGTGTTTCACTTTACAGCTTTAAATTCACTTGTCACTTCTGTCTTCAGTTTGTGTGTGAATAAAGTTTTCTGTTTCCAGTCATGTGACCTGAACGGTGACACTGACAGTCAGGTGTGTGATGAGGCATTTGTAGGCGGGTCCAGTCGCTCCAGAGTGCGTCTGATGGCCAATCAGCTGCAGGCAAAGCTGGACGAAAACTCATCTCCCTGCAGAGGATCTTCTTCTTCTTCTGCTGCTGCATCATTACGGCGACAGGTGAGGTCACAGTGACAGTGATGGCCAGTAATACAGATCAATAATAATTAAAAACATCATACAGGACTCAGTTATTCTACATGATCAGGTTATCATTATTTAAAACACATAGTCCGTCCCTCCTGGAAGTTGTGACATTGCGATCACAACAATTAACGCAAATTTAACCAATCTCTGTGAATTCTGCGCAACTTTGCAATTTTGTATGTTTAATGCAACTTTTTTTTTTCAAATTTAGCCAATCATCAGCTTCCTGCAGTTCTACCAATCACAGCAAAGAACCAACTCAATGTTTTATTATTTTTATTTTTTATTTTGCCACTGGTACTGAAAAGAACACATTTGAGGACATTATCTTGAACTTCGATCAACATTCATGAACCAAACAACTAATCAATTAATGGAGAAAATGACTGACAGATTAATCGATACAGAAAATAATTGTGACAGGAAAGACTTGACAAATAGGTCCAAACATGTGGAGCACATGGACGTGTGTTGAATTTTTGGACCTATTTTTCAAGTCTTTTCTGTAACAATTATTTTTCTCAATTAATCAATTAGTTATTTGGTCAAATGGTAAAATTAGTAAAATGTCAGAAAATTGTTAAAAATTTATCTTGTCACAATCTTGTCAGTTGAAAAATTGAAGTGAAAAAACATTCAACTAGTGATCAATCTGACAATAATTTTTCCACTAATCCAGTGGTTCCCAAACTGGGGGTGGGCCCCCCTGGGGGGGGCACAGAGCCACTGCAAGGGGGGCGCGAAAGACCAGGGGAGAAAAAAAGAGTGAAACAAAGCTGAATGAATATGATCTATGTAGGGGGAATAAACAAATGAGTTTGCCGTTTCTATCCAGCTGACCTTTATTTTGCTAAAATTTAACTTTTGAATTCTTTTTTTTATCAGTTCCATCCCCAATTATTGTTAAAAATTTTGTGGCAGGGGGCTTGAACTTTTGTTGGCTTCCGAAAGGGGGGCATACTGGAAAAAGTTTGGGAATCACTGCACTAATCAATTAGATGTTTGGTCCATAAAATGTAAAATGTTGATCAGAGTCCAAGTTGATGTCCTCAAATGTCTTGTTTTGTCCACAACTCAAAGATATTCAGTTTACTGTCAGAGAGGAGTAAAGAAACCAGAAAATATTCACATTTAAGAAGCTGAAATCAGAGAATTTTTTATTTATTGAAAAAAATGCCACCAAACTATTAATCAATAATCAAAATAGTTGATTAATTTAATAGTTGAAAGGGGACGTCCCAAAAAAAGTTTGGGAACCACTGATTTAGAGTAACTAATAAAGACATTATAATGAATTACAACAGTGATTATAATGCGTTATGAAATGCTTACAGCAATGAGAATCATAACACACTGTGATGATTGTCAGAAAAAACTGAAATCATGAAGTTATTATGACACTTGACTTTATATATTATAAACTGCTTCATAAAGTGGTCATACTGTTGTTATAAAACTTCATTAATAAACCAGATGAGACGATACAAACATGTGACTCAAATCACTGTTTGTTTGTTCAAAATAATCATAGTTAGTTATTAATGTGTGACTGTGTGTGTTGACCAGCAGGGGGAGCTGTTGTCCAGCCTCCCTCCTTCAGAATCTGCAGAATGTCAGCCAGCTGCAGCTCCACCTCCTCACATGTCGTCATGGCGACCGGTAAAGACTGGTAGAACCAGTAGAAACCAGTAGGGCCAATCGAGTGTGTGTGTTTAGTTCCCAGAATATTGCAGGATACAATGGTATGGTAAATGGTAAATAAAATTTTGGGGAAAAAACAAGTGATTAAAGTGACCTGAGGCAATAGATTTTTGAGTTTTCTCAACTTTTGGTGACTTTACATTTACATTTTCAAATTTAGAAAAGACTTCTGCCAACGTGGATCTGCTTGTTCACCTGACCATGACGTTCTTTAGAGGCTGACAAGGAAATTTATGCTTCAGTGCCCTCAACAAACACACATATTCTTAGTTCAGTGAAATAAAACTCTGCCTTCATGAAAATAAATAAAATATCCCTAACTTCCTTTGCATCCACAAAAATATCGGACCACCTCAGACCCTTTGGCTCAGGCAGGGAAACCCTGTAGATTTGCATTTACGGTGTTTCCTTCAAGGAAAACAAGGCTGCTGTAACTGCAAGTCAAAAGTCTTTGTTGTACTGATTTAAAAATGCAAGAGAAGTTTGCTGTCCAGACAAATTTTGCTAGTTGCATTTGTTGTAGAAACACTCCAGAAACGCTCCAGACACGCTGCAGAAATGCTGCAGAAATGCTGCAGAAACACACTGCAGAAGTGCTGCAGAAGTGCTGCAGAAACGCTGCAGAAACACACTGCTGAAGTGCTGCAGAAACACTGCAGAAATGCTGCAGAAACACACTGCAGAAGTGCTGCAGAAACGCTTCAGAAACACTGCAGAAATGCTGCAGAAACACACTGCAGAAGTGCTGCAGAAGTGCTGCAGAAGTGCTGCAGAAGTGCTGCAGAAACACACTGCAGAAGTGCTGCAGAAACGCTGCAGAAACACACTGCAGAAGTGCTGCAGAAGTGCTGCAGAAGTGCTGCAGAAACGCTGCAGAAACGCTGCAGAAACACATTGCAGAAGTGCTGCAGAAACGCTGCAGAAACACACTGCAGAAGTGCTGCAGAAACACTGCAGAAATGCTGCAGAAACACACTGCAGAAGTGCTGCAGAAACACACTGCAGAAGTGCTGCAGAAACGCTGCAGAAGTGCTGCAGAAGTGCTGCAGAAATGCTGCAGAAACACACTGCAGAAGTGCTGCAGAAACGCTGCAGAAACACACTGCAGAAGTGCTGCAGAAATGCTGCAGAAACACACTGCAGAAATGCTGCAGAAACACTGCAGAAGTGCTGCAGAAATGCTGCAGAAACACACTGCAGAAGTGCTGCAGAAACGCTGCAGAAAAGCTGCAGAAACGCTGCAGAAACACACTGCAGAAGTGCTGCAGAAATGCTGCAGAAGTGCTGCAGAAACGCTGCAGAAATGCTGCTGAAAAGCTGCTCTGCTGTGTGGGTGTGAGAAAATGGGTGTTTGGACATAAATTTAGTTCCCTGATTTGCAGGATGGGTCGTCAACAGTATTTAATTGTTTTCCAGGAAAAAAGACAGTGAAATCTCATTAAAACACCACAGTATATCTACAAAATGATTTTTTGTCATTGTTGGTTCAGATACTGGAGGATATGTGTAGAATTTTCTTTTTTAGAAATTAGAATTCATGTCAGTCTGCAAATAGAAATAAGAACATCACATATAAATCTACAAATTCATGTAAATAAATGCATCATAGCTTCTTACAGAAAATGGCAGATACTTAAGTAATTAAGTAATCTTAAGTAATTTAACATAACTGAGACATTTCTGCAGTCTGAAAAAGGTGCAGGCTGAAGCTACAGCTGATAATGCAGCATTTGAACAGCACATAACATTTAGCAATCAAACAACAAAACAACATGTCAATAAATATGTGATAAAAACTTTAGTGCAGGTTTATCTGGCATGTCTGAATGTGACTCCCATGATGAAGGCTTATTTATTTCATACTGATCTGAGCACTTCCTGTCATTAGTTGAGTGTTTGCCTCTGAGATATAATAGACTAGAGGTAGTAAAAGTATTTGTTAAGTTGTGCTCAAGTCCACATGTGAACATCCTGTCTGTCTCCACGGAAACGCCTCCTCAGAGGAAACGAACTCTTCAGCAGGAACAGATGAGTTTTCGATTCAAAGAGAAGATCAAGTCTCAGAACGTCCTCAGCGAGAATGAGCAGGTATGGTGCTGCTGCAGTGCATTCTGGGTATGATCAGTGTTTGTGGATGTGATGTAGGAACACTGAGAGCCTTTGTGTTAAAGGGACAGTCTGCTCCCCTTTCTCCTCCTACCTGTAGAGCTGTTTACCATCTGGATCAATGATTCCCAAAGTGAGAAATTAGTTTGAAATGACCGTAAAATCTGAGTATTTCATTTTAAAAAGGTAATCAGGACTAATTAAACAATCTGATGGGATTTAAATGACGTGTTATTCTTCATTTATGTGATTGTGTTTAACAGGTGTTAGCCTGTACTTAGTAAGGCTGTGAACAGATCTTATATCTTGTCACTGGTACAGTCAGTCTCTTGTGTTGATCAGAGTTGTGATTAAATGTTTTGGCCCGCAGAGGATTTTCAGAGACTTCAGATGGCGCTGCAGTGTTCTTCAGTTTGGGAACGGCTGATCAGGATAGTTTTAGTGTGAGCTGCAGTGAAAAGATTGGCGGGTTTTGTTCAGTGAACTGTCGTTTTAATGGTGTTTAGATGAAATGAAAGTTCACTGAGACTGAAATAAAGAGTCAGCAGTTGTTTTCCCCCTCAGGCTGCAGTGCATTCTGGGTATCTGTGCTGCTTGTTCAGTGTGTCAGAGTGCCTCTGCAGGCCTGATGGTTCATGTGATCAATGCTCAATAATCTGCCCTCACTGTGAATAGTTTCTATTGATGAAAGCAGAGCTGATTTCAGATCAGCCTCCAGGCAGCATTTGCTGACTCAGCAGCTGGAACATCTGAAAGATGCCTCGACAGCTCAGCTTTGGACACTTCTAGCTCAAAAATATGAAAAGTTGTGACTGTTCAGAATCTTACAAGCCAGAAACTCTGAAGTGTGAAACTGGATGCATCAGCAGATGACAATGCTCCCGCTACTCCAAGGTTTTCATTCTGAACTCCACCACCGTCCCTGCAGCTCTCTGTGCAGCCTCTCTGTCAAATGCAGATGTTAGGTCGCCAACTTCCAGGGGACAGTAACTTATTAACCTTATTACTTTAACACGTGGAACCATGACTACTTTGTTAACTGTGAAAAACTTTATTTCCTATGATTCTCTGTGTGTCTGTCCATCTGTCTGTCCAATCACAGTGTCTGCAAATGTACACTGGTGGAGTGAATTCGTTGGCTGAGCAGATAACCAATCGGATTCAGAGTCAGGAAGAGGCCAGTTTGGTAAGAATCTGATTGGTTCATCTCGTGAAGGTCACATGATAATTTTGTCCACTGAGAACAGGACAAATATTTCAATACAAGTCAAAGTAATTGACAACATATTGATGGGATTTATTATAGAAAATACAAGAGAGTTCTAAAATGTTATTTTGTGAAAATATTATTTAAATCAGCTCTAATCAGCTCCAGTAACTCCAAATGATCAAGAACTCAACTGTCAATAGAGGAAATGATCAGTAGTAGCTGCAGTACTGTGTGTACCTGTCTGTCTCTCAGTACCTGTCTGTGTCTCAGTCTCTGTCTGTCTTTCTGTCTGTGTCAGCCCTCAGGCTGCAGTGCTGTGTGTTTCTTCTGTCAGAAGAGAGTTTATGTGATGGAGCGTTTGAGTGCAGAGAAGGTTTCTTCTTCCATCGCAGCTGTTTCCAGTGTTCCCACTGCAGCCACACACTCAGACTGGCTGCCTATGCCTTTAACCAGCAAACAGGTGAGTCTGTCCACAGACAGACGCTGGTTTGGTCTGTCTCTTCTGGGCTTCTATCAAATCATGGCGATCCAATATGATCCCCTGTAGATATAAATGACTCATTCTAAGGTTACAAACACACAACAGTTCTTATTTTCTGCTCCTACTTAGCAAAGTTCACAGAACTAAATTTAAATAATATTTGAATTATCCAGGATTGAGACCAAGAGATGTGTGTTAATGTGACACACACATTCAGGTGGAGGGGTCAGTGTCAGCGGGCCCCTGTCCTCAGTCTTTACATGAAATTCAGAATCTTTCTGAACAGAGTTTATTGTGAACACAGTTTCTAGAGGCTTTAATGTGATTTAACACAGCGGCATGTTCTCTATCACATGACTCTTGAGACATCAGAGCTCATTTATTCTGTCTTCTTTAAGTTAAAGAGCCCGAGGAGCAGAGAACACATGACCGCTGTCTGTTCAACTGTCTCTGTTCATACATTCACTCCTTAAAGATCCTTTATGTTCTCCACCATCTAATTACATGTGACATGTTTAAGAACACTTGGACACTTGAAAAATAGGTGCAGAGGTCAAAGGTTGGAAAATAGGTCTGAAGATGTGGAGCACACAGTTTTCACAGAGACGTCTGTCTGTCTGTCTGTCTGTCTGTCTGTCTGTCTGTCTGTCCTCTGACTGTCTGAAGAGTTTTGACAATGTGACCTCATGTTGACACTAAAACAATAAACTATAATCATCAGTGAAGCAGAGTTGTGCACAGCTGGACATATAAATGAGGAATGAATGATGAAGACCTAGGACACTGTGAGCTGTACACAGTGAAGACAAACAGGGACAGACTTAACCCTGCAGCCTCAGTTTGGTCCCACAAAGCTTGTATTGTGTGTTTGGTTAAAGCTGTCAGGAGCCAATCAGAGCGCAGAGGTCACATGACCACAGTTTGAAGTTTGAGGCGGTTTGTGTCAGTTTGAGTGTTGGTATAAAAACATCATGAAGTTCAGTCAGAGACGACGATGGAGACGACAAACTGTAAGAAGTGATGCTGCTTTAAATATATGTCCAGATGCTCTCCTGATTTTGTCCTGTCCTTGTCCTGATGTTGTCTGTCTCTGTTGTGTCTCAGGGAGGTTTTACTGTCCTCAGCACTACGATTCTCGTCTGAGCAATCCGCCTGCGAGGAAGAGAGCGACTGCATCTGACAGAGCTGCTTCAAAACGAACATCCATTGTAAGAAAGAACTGTTTGTCTCAAGATTCACAGATAGAAAATTCAAATAAAGAAGATAAGTGAATTTTTTTTTTTTAAATACTTTACCTGAATGTGTCCACTTTGAATGTTTCCATTATTTTTTATTTCTACTACACTTCAGAGGGAGATGTTGTACTTTTTATTGCAGTGCATTATTTAACATCTACTTTTCTGTGACAGATTAATCAGGTCTGATGCGTTTTTACTGTTATACCGATGATATTCTTAGCGGTTGCAAGGTCAGTAACAGGCAGATTCAACATTGTTACTATGATGTTTTGGTTGCTAGGGTGTTCCAAGTTTTTGCCATGGGGTACTATGTGGTTCCCAGTATTTCTGAGCGCATTAGTTTTACAGTGTAGTGTTGCTGTTTTTACTAAAGTAAAAGTTCTGAGTACGTCTTGCAAAGGCATTTTACATGGTTGCTATGGTTCTTTCAAGTGGTTACTATGCTGTTTCGGGTGGTTATTCAATCAATACCAGTTGGTTACCATGACATTTCAGGTGGTTGCTATGGCGTGTCAGTTGCTATGGTGTTCTGTGTTGTTAACAAGTGGTTTCTCTGTTTCTCTAGGTGGTTTGGGTGGCTTCCTGGGTTACTGCTCTGGTGTTCTGGTTGTTCCAAGAGTTTGGAGCAGTGTATTTAAGTGGTTGCTAGGGTATTTTGGGGGTATCTAGGTCAGTAACATGTGACCAACTGTCACTGACTTATTAACTACCAGGAACTGAAGCTGAGTGCACCAGCTGGGCATACACCTGGGTGTAACGTTACGTCCGACTTAGAACGGAAAGTTACGACCAGTTTAAGGTTAAGACGAGTGCACCAGTTAGACTTAAACCCTGTGTGTGTTCCGCCTGGATGTAACTTTTATGCCTAGTGTGGAGCAGGTGTGAGTTGGAAACTCAGACTTGTATCCACGGTGATTTTAATGGAATCACACCGCCAGAAAAGAGAAACAAGGAGAGCAGTGCATCTTGTTTACAGGATGATTAAAAAGAGGGCATTCAGAAGAGAAAGTGTCATTCATGACAGGACAAATCCACTCGATATGTATTCAGAAAGTGATTGAGAGGTTTAATTTTAGCAGACAAGCGCTGTTTGAGTTAATTAAAGTGCTCTCCCCTCAGCTGCAGAATCTATTGGGCAGAAACATGGTGCCGTACCTCACCCTTCAAGTGCTGATTGCACTCAGTTTTATGCCAATGGAGCCTTTCAATACTACGGGAGACATGATAAATGCATGATAATGCTTTGCGTAGAAGTGTGTTGCTTGGCAACAATCAACAATTCGTGTGTACTCGCGTGGACCCGCATTGTAAGACCAGGCGCAGCTACGACTGTGGTGAGTCTGGCTTGGTGCACTCGGTGTAAATTCCAGTCACAACGTCGGACGTAGTTAAGTCCGGCGTAAGAGTTAAGACCTTCTTTTTTACGCCCAGCTGGTGCACTCGGCTCCAAGAATGTTCTGAGCGGTCACAAGGGTGCTAAAAGGTTTTTGCGAAGGTGTTCCGAGTAGCTGTCATGGCATGATGTTGCTGGTGGTCATGCATGCAGTAACAGGCAGTTACCAGGACATTCCAGATTGTTACTAAAGTGTTCTGGGTGGTTACCAGGATGGTGAAAGGTGGTTGGTAAAGTGTTCCAAGTAATTGTCATAGCATTTTGTTTGTTAGTTTTTTGTCCCTCCATCAGCTTTATATTTGAAATGATTAATAAATAATATTTAATGAGTAAGAACTTATGTGTTTGTTTTGTCCACAGGCGTCTCTGGGTTCAGCTCCGTCTCGCTCCTCTGCAGACTCTCTGATCTCTACAGACCGCCGTCGATCGTCAGGTGAGGTCACATCACCTGTGTCGTCCTTTCAGTCTTCATACGTGTTCACACTGAGTGCGCTCCTTAAACTGGAATCAATGTGGGCTTTAGTGTGTGTGTGTTTCTGTGTGTGTCTGTGCGTGTGTGTGGCTGTGTTGGTGTGTTTGCAGTGGTGTCTGTGACGGTGGCGACACCGCCAGAGAGGATCGAGCTGGAGAACTACTGCCGCAGCTCGACCAAAGTGGAGGTGGAGCTGCTGAAGGAGGAGCCGGAGGAGGAGCCAGAGGAGGTATCAGAGGAGACGCTGAACCGCTTCAACCTGAACCTGGATGAGACAACCAATCATAGAGGCAGGTATGGAAGGTCATTAATGCCAGGAAAAGATACAAATGACTTTATATGTAACAGTTATGATTAGTTTACATTAGTTTAATTAGATCAGTTATATTATAGTTTTAAAGCAAAACTTAATATCACAATTGCAACATATGTGTCTAAAGTGTGAATGTTTAGGTCATATTATAAAATGTTACATCACAATAACTTTTCAAGTCCTAATTATTAATATGTCAAAATTGACTTTTTCTACCTTAAAATTATGACTTATGTCAAGATTGCACGTTTTAAAGTTAAAATTAAAACTTTCAAGTCAAATTTTTGACTTTTATGTCACTGTTCTAAATTTTGAAGCGAACAAAATGACATCTTTCTAAGTTTCAATGTTCACACATACTACATCAAAATTTTCTAATCAAAAGTATGACTTCAGTCAAAAGATGTAAAGATGTACACCACAATTATGACTTTTAAGTCAAACTTGTGACTTTTTTTAGTCACAATTATAACTTTTTGTCAAAAACTGAATTCATTTAAAAATAAGACATTTTATGAGTATTTTTAATAATAAGTGTGTGGCAGCATTGGTCCTCCATACCCTCTTTTTGTCTCCTCCTCCTCTTGCTCACAGTGAACCTTCAGTTTGTCTTTTCGTGTTTCAGTTCAGAGTCGGAGATGGAGGAAGAGGAGGAGGAAGAGGTGGGTGGAGGTCGACATCGAGTCACTTCAGAGGAGTCCCGAGCATCATGGAGAGAAACTCTGCAGCTCCACCTGAGAGACGAAGAGGATGAAGACGATGAGGAGGATGATGAAGATGAGGAGGGAGAGGTGGAGGGAGAGAGGAAGAGGAAGAGGAAGAGAGAGGAGGGAGGCAGTGAGGTGGAGTCCAGTGATGGTGCGTGTCAGAGTGTCTCCTGTCAGGTCTAGAGTCTGAGTCCTTTTGTGTGTTTTATATTGTGATGTTGTGTCTCCACCTGCTGGTAAAAGGGGAGTACAGCCCCTGTGTGTGTAACTGTATTGTGTTGTGTTGTGATGTGTTGTATTGTGTCGCCCCCTACTGGTAGAGGGGGAGTACAGCCCCTGGGACATGGAGCGACACTCAGGCCTGTGGCTCCTGATACAGGAAGAGGAAACAGGTAGAATCAAACAAAACCAAGTTTAGATCAACGTTAACTGACAACATGAAGACACTGTAAAACTTTGTGTCATGATTTTTGGAGTTTACAGTGTTGATGAAAGTTTTTACTTTGATTCGTTGTCTTAGTTTGATTCTGTTGATAATTCTGTGATATTGATCTTGTTATTGATCTTGTAATTGATAAACTGACTGAACTGAATTTGTCCCCCGCCTCCCTCCGTGCATTGCCCCATCAGAGGAGGACAAGTCGCCTCAGGTTGTCTCCTCAGCAGCAGGAAGTGACATCACACACCGTGACTCAGTCTTCAGCCCACCACAGCGCAGCACCTCCTCCACGCCTTCATCTGAGACTCTTCTCGCCGTTGCCACACCCTCCACTGCCTCCTTCATCACCACGCCTGACTCCGCCCCTGACGACAACAGAGATGAAGCTCCACCCACTCAGCTCACACCTGTTGTTGTCTAGAAACAGCTGCTGCAGGGCGGGGCTCCTTCGATGACATCAGCCCTGAGCTGCCACAGAACAATTCCCGCCTCCTGCAGGAGAGAGAGGCAGTGCCTGAAGAGGAGGAGAGGGCGGGAACAGAGGGGGTGAGGAGGAGGAGACTCAGAGGAGCTCACAGCCTCCCCTCTCGACTCATCCTCCTCCCTCAGCTGATGGGGCTCAGAGAGGCTCCACCCCTTGGACAGATGGAGGTGGAAGGGGGCGGGGCCAGAGCCTTGTGGAGGGCTGTGTTCTCTGGAAACAGGAAGGAGGAGAAGAAGAAGAATAAGAGGAGGAGGTGGGGCCAGACTTTACCTGCAGGTGCAGAGAGGACAGCCAATCAGAGAAGAGCGACAGGTGAGCCGTTGATCGTTTTCTTGATTGATTGATTGATTAATATATCTTGTCACATAGGTTCAAACATGGAGCGCATGGACGTTTGGACATATTGACAAGTTGTTTCTGTCTTGATTATTTTCATCATTGATCAATCTGTCGATTATTTCCTCAATCGATCAATTAATCCTGTCACAATCTCATCAGCTAAAAATTAGGACCCACATGCACTCCATATTTGGACCTATTTTCAAGGCGTTATGACTCAAACTGATCATTGATTGATCATCACGGCTGTAGTGATTAGTGTCCTTCCTGTGTGTCCAGATGTCAGAGGAGGTGTAAGTCTGTCAGAGGAATCTGATCTGAACTCATCAGTTCTGCTTCAGAGGTGTGAACCGAGACCCCGGAACAACGTAAGAACCAAACACAACATGCAACGTTCAGGGACATCAGGGACAGTCTGACACACTTTAGAGACACCTTCATGGTTACAGGAACAAACAGATGACAAATCAGTCCAAAAAAAATTAAAGGGATCATTCAGATTATTTGCAGTGTGGTTGTAAAGATCATTTTCACTGTGTATTTGTGCAGAGAACCAGGAGGTCATGTAGAACAAATAAGTGGGACACAGCCGCAGTTTAGCATCAACTTTTCCATGTGTGTCACATGCTATTAATATTAAATTTTTAAAGTCAGTGATGCAGTTTAGTGTCAACTTTTTAACATCAAACATTCACACCACAATTTCTTCAGAAATTGCCTTCTCTTGTTTGTTTGTGTGATTGTGTAACTCAATTGTTTGGTTTTGTTTTTAATATTATTATTTTTTCCTTATTACCTGTATTAGACAGGACATCTGTAGATAGACAGGAAATGTGGGATAGAGAGGGTTAACATGCAGCAAAGGGCCGTGGGCTGGAGATGAACACTGCTGCAATAAGGACTTAAACTTGGCACATGGGGCACAAACTCTACCGGGGCACCACAACTTTGATGTTTAAAAGGATTCTAGATACAAAGTGTGGGCGTGTCGACCACCATCTGCTGTGGGTAACACACTGACTGCATAAGTACCCCATACAACCACACTTCAGATAATCTGAACTATCCCTTTAAATTAGGAAAGACATAACTTCTGTAATCTCTACACACTTTTCTCAGGTCTGTCCAACAGCACCAATCAGAATCAGGTTTATTGACAAGTAGATTTTCACATCCAAGGAATTTACAAAAGAAAACATAAAATATATAAATAATATGTTAACACGAGCTGATGTACTTCTGTCAGTAGAGATTAACATCAGTTAAAACAGGAGGTTTGTCTTCATATTATCAGAAAGAGGTCGTTTGTGGGTAAATCATAATGCTGTTCTCAAAGATGTCCTGGATCTAAGATATAGAAGATGTGAGATGTCTGGTAAAAAATAATCTTTTTATCATTTCATCTTTAAAACAGAGTAATCCAGTTACATTGGATTATACACTGTCATTGTACACTTACAATGCTCAGTCTGTCATTGCTGCCAAATACAACAACTTCTGTCCTGTCTTTGTTTACCTGAGTGGTTTTTATTGGTTCTAAGCATTGACACAGCATGTCTGAGGGACCAGAATCACAGATCATCTGTGATAAACGGAATTATTGTCATGTCTGATCTGATCTGAAAGCAGCAGGTACACGCTGAATATCAGTGGCCCGACAGTTGAATCCTGAGGAGTCCCACAGGATGTCATGTCAGATTTATTGTCAACAACAACAACAACAACAAAACTGCTGCCTTCTCAAATGATCTGAACCAACTGAAGAAATGATCCTCTGGGCCAGTCTGTTCGGTGGTTGACAGCGTCACAGTTAGTTTAGTGCTGACTTCAGGGACCAGACTAATAACTGGATTTAAAAGTTTGAATCACTGTGAAAGTTGCCTGCAGATGTCCTTGGCTGATAACTATCTCATTGTGATGTTTGCAGCTGCGTTTGGAGCTGTTTGAGCTCATGTCTGAGATTCAGAGGGTCACAATAAAAGAGGTGGAGGAGGAGAACCAGGAGGTACCAGCTGTGATACATTCAGGACCCAGTGTTGTGTAGGAAATCTGTGTTTTAGGTCATCGTTGTGGTTTTAGTTCTGTGACAGTGGCTCAGAATTTTAGATTAGATTTAGATTTTAGTTGAATAGAGACTGAATCTTTGTCTTCTAAGTCTAACCCAGACTTGGACTTGGAGACTTCGAATCAGACTTGAATCACAAAATTAAGGGCTTGAACTTGACTGGTGAGAGACTTGACATGTCCTTACCCTGAATTTTTCAATGTCTTACATCTGCATTGTCAGTCTTTCAATCTACCTGTCAGAACTCAGAGGCATGAACGTATTGTTGTTTTACAAGACTAGAAGATTTGACTTGGACTTGCATTCAAGAACTTGAGACTTGACAAAATGTGACACTAGATTTGTCTCAGCAAACTTAAAACTTAGCTTTTGTTGACTTATTTGTGACCTTGAGACCACTGACACCCCACTGACACCTGATCTGAAGACTCAACTTGTCTTGTCTTGACTGACTTTTGTTTTGTCTTGGTCTTAACTTAAGTTTGTCTTATTAAGTCTCAAGTCAGTAAAGACAAGTCCAGATTTGTACTGGCTGACTTAAGACTTGTCTCAACTGACTTGTTCTTGTCTTACCTAGTCTTCTCTCAACTAATAAAGACTTGTCCCTACTGACTTAAGACTTGTCTTGGATTTGTCTTGACAAACGTTTGATTCGATTCAGACTTGTTTTGACTGACTTAGAGTGTCTCAAATAACAGGGTTTTTCTTGACTGACTTGAGACTTGTGTCAACAATTTGAAACTTGTCTCAACAGTTTCAGACTAGACTATGACTTGTCTTGAGTGACTTGAGCATGGCATGATCTGGACCTCCCATGGACCTCAAACAACTGACTCAACTTGAAGACAACACAGAAATATTGGACTCTAGCATTGTGTTTGTTTGTTGTTTAGATCAGTGGTTCCCCAACTTAGATCACTCTTTTGTTTGACCGTTTCTGTCCTCCATATCTCTCAGCCTGCGTATGTCCCTCATGCTCTGGCGTTTAAACGAGCGTATGCCATCAAGGTACTGGTCTGTCTTCATCGGTCTGTAAAACATGTCCTGTCCTGGTGGACGTCCTGTAAAAGACTAACATTGGTGTTTGTGGTGTTTCAGAGACGCTCTCTGAAGGACAGAGTCCCTGTCCAGGACTCTGATGGACAGTCTTCATGTCCCACAGAGGTGGTGGGGGTCCTGATCCAGCCGAAGGAGCCGTCCAGTCTGAGTGTGAAAGAGACCATGTTCCAGAGGGGACAAGAGAATGAGGATGAAGACCTGGACACCAAAATCACCCGACGAGTTCAGAGAGCGGCGAGAAGGAAGGCCAAACAGGACCAGCTGAAGAGACTCCACAAGGCCCAGGTGAGTACACCTGAGGACAGAGACAACAGGGACAAAAGCCAGGTCCATCTTTTTTTTTTTTTTTTTTTTTTTTTTAATGGGACATACATATTAATGAACATTTCCATGTAAATACTGTATGTTTGAGGCTAATTTCCATCTCTAGTCCCATTGGCAGGTTGGTGTTCACAGAAAAAAGATAACAATAAAAGAAATATTAATATAGACAGAGATTAGAAAAGAAAAGAAAAGAAAAGGAAAAAAATCCAAGGCAATAAAATTATTGATTACAGACCAGACTTCTTCCACAGTTTGTCAGATATTAAACTGCAAGGTGCTAAAGTGCTGCAGGTGCCAATTAAGGTGCTAAGTGCTGACGTTATTGCATACTGCCCAATTTCATATGGTCTTAAAGTGCTTAGTGCTTCGTGGATTGCACGCTTCCCTGTTGCACATATTGGTGTTATTGCACGTTGCTCGATTTCATAATGTGTAAAGTGCAGGTTAAATTGCACAATGCCCGTTACACAGTATAAGGTCACATGGGGTTGCTCGTCTGGTCTGTTTATCAATAATAAACAGGTACAAGTGAGGTTATGCCAATCTATGGGGGCAGAATTGGTTGTCCAGTAGCCATGTTTTCAGATGCTTAGTAAATGATCTTAGGGTAGGCAGAGCACGTATGTCTGAGGACAGTGACAGTTTTTAGTTTTGTTTTGTCACTTTAACGCCAGTTTTGGTCGTTTTTGAAGATTAGGAGATGTGATCAAAAGCTTCTTAGAAACTGGACCTTGAGTGAAGACTGAACTTTCCCACTTAAACTAGATGAAAAGGACTGTCCCTTCCTTCAGACACCTGTCTGTCTGTCCAGCTCTGAAGGTTGGTCCTTTTTAACTCATGTTGAAGAGCTGAGTCACTTCTCCAGTCCAGCAGGTGGCAGCAGACTCACAGTGACCTGATGAATAATGAAGATGTCAGATCTGGTTCAGATGAACTCTGGACTGGACACAGACTTTAACACCACTGACTCATGACTTGACTTGGACTTGGGCCTTTTGACTTGAAAATACTTGAAAGATGAAAAAGCCTTTTTTTTTATGTGAATCATTAATCAGTTCATGTCCTGAATCAGGACACTCTTCATTCTCAGCAAGTCAACACTTAATTCAGCAGATCCACCTTGTTTGGACCAATCAGACAACAGCAGAGAATCATATAGAAGGTTAACATTACACTAATGTTAATGTTAATGTCATTTTGTGCAAAAACTATGAGGTGGTCAACAAAAAACAAACCACAGGATGAAAAACAAGCAACTTTGTTCAACATTTGAAAAAAAAAAAGTTGAGACTAATAGTGAGCTAATGCTAATTAAATTCAACAATTCAACAAACACTGTCTCCTGAAAGTCTTGAGGAAACAAACACAGATGGATTTACTCTAAGTCCTAATAAAAACATGTCCAGGACCCATTTTGGGCTCCATCCCTAAGACTGGGCAACGCTGCTTTATAGTGTTATTTAGAGAATATAATTCCCCCATGTAGGTCCTGATGATGCAGCATGACATCACCAAAGCTGTCCAATAAGACTGTAGGACTTCATGTTTATGAGACAGGTGAGACTGTCTTGTGTGTGTGTGTGTGTGTGTGTGTGTGTGTGTGTGTTGTGTGTGTGTGTGTGTGTGTGTGTGTGTCTCAGATGATCCAGAGACAGCTGCAGCAGGTGGAGGAGAAACAGAGACAGCTGGAGGAGAGAGGGGTGATGGTGGAGAAAGCTCTGAGAGGAGAAGCAGGTCACTACACACACACACACACACACACACACACACACAATACTTATATTTAGCCATAAAATTTAAAATATATAAAATGTATATATTTCTTACATACAGTATTTTTTTTTATAGTTTCAATTTCTGTCTGTTTTTAATAGTTTGATGTATGTGTTTGCACTGATAGGATTAATACTCAGTTTCATTGTACTCTGTGCAACAACAAGAAAGGAATTCTATTCTATTCTATTCTATTCTATTCTATGAATGAGTGTATATGTGTAAAGTAGCAGCAGGTAAACTGCAGCTGTCAGTACAGGTGACTTCATCATGTGACCAATCAGCTCATTCTGATGTTCATTTATATTAATTTATGTTAATGAGGCGAAGGATGATGATGATGATGATGATGATGATGATGTCATTTGTGTTCGTGTCAGATTATTGGGGAGAATCCAACGACAGTCAGGACTTGGAGCTTCACCTGGGAGGTCAGTTCACCTTCTGACTGTAAAATACTCTGTGTAGTAATACTTCACTGTAGTACTCTAAAGTAATACTTTACTCGACAACATCTGAGTAATGCTGTGATGGATGATTTGTATAATTATTTTGAAGGATATTTTGGATATTTTGAAGGGTAAGTTTTATTTTGAAGGCTAACTGCTTATATTCAAGATGAACTGGTTGTTTTGAAGATTGTTCTACACAGTAAGTTCTACTGTTCTATACAGACCAGAACCAACAGATACTGAAGAGACAGAATATGTGTTATTGTTGTTTTATGTCAGTATTTTGAGTGAACTGACCCTTTAATTGACCCTTTGTCTGTCTCTCTCTCTGACCTGTCTGTCTGTCTGTCTCTCTGACCTGTCTGTCTTTCCGACCTGTCTGTCTCTCTCTCTGACCTGTCTGTCTGTCTGTTTCTCTTGACCTGTCTGTCTTTCCGACCTGTCTGTCTGTCTCTCTGACCTGTCTGTCTCTCTGTAGGACTGGGTAAACTGGATAATCCAGCTCTGATGCAGCAGTGGTTCCAGTTGGTTCAGCAGAAGAACTCTCTGGTTCGATACGAGTCTGAACTCATGATCTTGTGAGTATCTGACCTCAGCAGCAGGTTCAGGTTTCTGTCAGGACCTGAATCAGGTCTGTGTGGGTCCAAGTCTCAGGTCTCGGGTCTGTGCTGTGTTTCAGTGCTCGGGAGTTGGAGCTGGAGGACCGACAGAGTCGCCTGCAGCAGGAGCTCAGAGAGAGGATGGCTGTGGACGGTAACTGAGACACTGATGGACACAGACAGATACTTAATGTCTCTGATTTAAATCATCATTTAATATAAACAGACATCAGAGAGGACAGACTGAGACCAGCAGGGTGGCAACAGGTCACCATCAGCCCTGCAGAGGCAGAAAGATTAATGACATCATATTTAGAATAATGTTTCTTTGTGTAATGTTCCTTTATTTGATTTGGAGCATCGGCTCTGTGATACTGACTGACTTCATGTTTATAAATTAAACACCGGACCAAAGCCACATGGCTAAGTTACAGCTAGCTGGCTAACCTTTGCTTAGATCTGATGTTGGTGCTTTGTAACGTTAGCTGACAGTCAGCTCAACCCTGAGAGTCTGGATGTCCCGCCCATTTTTACTCGGTGCACCAATAACAGTTGAGCTAGCTTTGTATCCCACAGATCAATGTCCTCCGTTCCTGTTTCCCGTCTTCAGATCAGCTCTGTGCTTGACTCATCTGTGTTGAAAAGAAAAGCACGTTTTGAAGACCGTTCAAACGAGTATTTGGATGACGACCTGAAAAAGAGACAAATATTCAGTCCGTTCAAATGCGCTTGTGTTTACGAGATGAGCCCATTTGAAGGCCCCCCTCATGTTGTGTTCACAAATTACACCAATAGTCACAAGTGAAGGTAGCTAATGTTAGCAAACTATCAAAACCAAACATTTGGGGCGGACGTTTAGCTCAGTGGGTAGAGCGTCTGACCCATGTATGGAGGCTGTTAGTCCTCTGCAGCGGCCGCTGGTTCGACTCCCGCCTTCGGCACTTTGCTGCGTGTCATCCCCTCTCTCTCTCTCTGCCCCCTTTCCTGTCTACTCTTCAGCTGTACTATCGAATAAAGGCAAAAATGGCCAAAAAAATAACTTAAAAAAAAAAAAAAATAATAATTTGGTAGCTAATGTTAAAAACACGAGGTAATTAGCTGGCTAATCTACATCAATTGTTAGCTAGCTAGTTACATATGATTACTAATGTAAAAACAAACAAACAAGATAACTAGCTAGCTAATCTACACAATTCATTAACTAGTAACAAGTCAGTTAGTTGGCTAGTTTTCATAACATTAGTTGTAAGATGTTTTATTCTGATATTTACAGAGGTTCTGCTAGCATTAGCTGACTTCAGATGTGACTGTGTGTGCGTGTGTGTTGTTTGAATCATCTTCAAAATGTGTTTTTCTTTTCAGCCCTGATGAGTTGAGCACAGAGCAGATTTGAGGACAGGAAACAGGAGAAGACAAAGTTGACTGCGGGTCCACCGGGAACCAAACTTGCAAACTGTTATTGGAGAACAGAGCAAAAAGGGGCAGGACCTAGGAAGGGCCAATTAGCTGACATTATCTACTCAAGACAGTTTTTTCCTATGTTAGCTAGGTAGCAATTCATCCGCATTAGCAAGTGAGCCATCATTAGCTAACATTATCCAGCTAAAACCACAATACGAATACGAATACGAATACGAAATACGAAATACTTTATTGATTGATATATATATATATATCAATATGACAATATATCAATATGACAATATGTAAGTCGTTTGTTTATGTTGGTGGACTCTGTCTCTAAGCTAACATTAGCTTGTGTTGCTCACACAGGAGTGAGTCCACAGACTGTCAGACAACAGATGACTGTCTCATTTTTTAACTTATGTTACAAACTGTTCACGCAAAGAGATTAAAACACGAAAACGGATTCATATTCTGACATACTGAACTTTTAATGACTTTATTTTCAACATATAATTTATTCTAAATGATCGACAACATTTTAGTGCGATGTGAAATTAAAACTATTTAATATTTACTGCAGTGAATATTAACCCTTTGTGTGGGTCTCCCTGTCCTGTCTGTCCTGGTCTGTCCTGTCCTGTTCCCTGGTCTGTCCTGGTCTGTCCTGGTCTGTCCTGTCCTGTTCCCTGGTCTGTCTTGGTCTGTCCTGGTCTGTCCTGTCCTGTTTCCTGGTCTGTCTTGGTCTGTCCTGGTCTGTCCTGTTCCGTGGTCTGTCCTGGTCCCTGATCCGATTGCAGACCACCTGAAGGAGGAGTGGGAACTGATGGAGGAGCGTCTGATCCTGGAAGAGATGTTGGAGGTGGTGGAGCAGAGAGACTCCCTGGTGTCCCTGTTGGAGGAACAGAGACTTCAGGAGAGACAGGAGGACCAGGACCTGGAGGAGATCATGATGACCAGAGGACTTGGACTCAGCTGGACCTGAACTGGACCTGAACTGGTCTCAGCTGGTCTCCACTGACTTTGATATCATATCATTGAAACCAGTTACTGTGACTGATGAGAACCAGAAGAACTCTTCAACAGCTGATCTGAGACGTGGACCCAAAGTGGACCCAGATTCTTCTTCTTCTTCTTCTTCTTCTTCTTCTTCTTCTTCTTCTTCTTCTTCTTCTTTTTTCTTCTTCTTCTTCTTCTTCTTGGATGACTTGGCTAACTACTCTTGCTAAATTCTAACATGCTACTTAGCCAGAACTGTCCATCATTGCATCTCATTTCCAAACTGTGAGAAACAAGCTAACTAGCTTGATTGCTAATTGACCAATAAGTTAATCTGCTGCATCTGTTTGCAGTTTGTATTCTGGACAATGAAACTGGATCTTAGCTAATGATGCTAATGGTCTCTCTGTCTGTCTCTCCCAGGGGTCTGCAACCTGCATGTGGCTCTTTAGCCCCTCTCAAGCGGCTCCCTGTGGCTTTGTCAAAAATGAATCACTGTAAAAACATAAAAGTCGAGAAAAGTCAAAATTTCAAGTTAATGCACTGCAATAGACTTTTGAGTTTTAAAAGTTTTACCAAATACTAATCTTTTGTTGAGATTATTTACTTTCCTTCTTGAGATAAACTTATATCTTTGAGTTTTAGAAACTCTAAAAAAGTGTATTTAAAAATGATTGAGTAAATGCATTGAAGTGAAAGTGAATGATGTTGAAATTAAATTTTTATATTTTCAGTTAAAACCATTTAATTTTCAGACACCAAAATAATTACATTAGTTTTTAAAATACATTTTTTTAACTTCTAAAACTCAGATTATCAACCTCAAAACTCAAAAATCTATTGCTGTACGCTACCTTGAAATTTTGAATTGTCTCAACTATTGTTTTTTACAGTGTAAAGTGATTCTTACCATTGCCAACTGTAAAAATATGTAGCCTATACACCTGTTTACAAAAAATCAATAAATAATATTTTATCAACTAAAATGTGTGTCATAGGCCATGTCTATGGCTCAGTGCCTTTGCTTGGGAGAATCTCCATAAACTCGCTATAGAAGCCAAATCAAGAAAAAAGAAAAGTGTTCAGGGAAAAGAGAGAATTTAATTGTTGCGGCTCCAGACATTTTTTTTTTTCTTTCTTTTTTTGGCCAAAAGTGGCTCTTTTTATCGTAAAGGTTGCAGACCCCTGGTCTGTCCAGTCAGAGCTCAGCTCTGTCAAGACAGCCTGTGATTGGCCTCCACATCTGAGTGACAGCTGCCATGTGAACTCAAACACCACAGAGTCATAATATAGCGTCTCTTCCTGTTTGTCCCAGTGGACACTTGTGGTATGACATCATGTCCTCCACAGTCCACTGTGATAAAAGAGGTGTGTGTTAAACTGTAAACAAGCTCAGTTCTGACTCTGTATGATGAAGTTTTGATCCATGGAGATTTGGTATTAAAAAAAACATTTTTAACCTGTGATGTCATCACAGTATAAAATCTGTGGTGGGTGGGGCCAGCAGGAGCAACAGCACTGCATATGCTCAGTGGGTGGTAACCAGGAAGTAAACCTAGAAGACAGAAAACTTTTTGGTAAATGCACCAGGTTAGCCGTTGTCATTGGAGAGAAGAGACGCGTCTTTGTGTTTTGGTTTCCTGTTTAGAACATACGTGTTGTATTTGTGGTGTTAGCTGCCATACTACTCTTTCGCATGCTAGCTAGCCGCCTAAATACAAGTGCTAGCCAGCCACAATAGCTGCCAAATGGGCTAGCTTACACACTGACAGTTAGCTGGGCCAAAGTATCAGTCAGAGGTCTGCAGCCTTCTTTGTCAAAAGAGACATTCTAGGCCAAAAAAATAAAAAAAAAATCTGTCTGAAGCCACCAGAGACTCGAGAAGACGAGCCGGTGTCAGAATTTAGAGGAAAATGCTCCGAGCCACAGACGAAGGCTGTGACGCATTTTAGCTGACAAAATATTAAAAAGTTTCCTTTTAATTTGGTGCATAGGCAACATATTTTTACAGTTGGCACATGTAAGAATCACTTTACAATGTAAAAAAATAAATAAAGCTGGGATGACTCAAAATTTCAAGATAATGAACTGCAACAGATTTTTCAGTTTTGAGGGCACAGTCTTTTAATCTCCTGTGACCCACCTGAGGGTCACGACCCAGTGATTGGTAATGACTGGTATATACAGTATATACAGATAATTCTACAGTATCCACTATTGGTCCGCATGTTGAAATGTAAACAGCTTTAAACTTGTCCGGTTTCTACACACGTACACAAATAATAAAGATTTACTGGTAAAATAACTGACCAATCAGGTGTGTGGAGGCTTCTCAGCACCCTCTGGTGGTTTGTTCATATTTTCACCTTCATGTTTGTTGAATTGTTGTGTTTTAGTTTATTAAAGTAAAATTGATATTTGTGCCAATAACTCATCAATCAGCTGCTGATCAGTTCTATCAAACTTCACCTGTCAGCCTTATATCACCTGATCAATAACTGTTTATTAACCCTGCTGCTGCTGGTTCAAGTCATGTGACCTGGTGGTTATTAATATAACTCTACTGCTCTGAACAACAAACAGTCTTCTGTCTGTAAACTGACTTTATATTATAATAAATCAATTATTGATCAATCAAATATCAATACTGTGTGCTCTGTTTGAATGTGACGTTATGTTCAATGACCTGATGAAGATGATGATGATGATGATTGACAGGTCAATAACAGGAGGAACAGGAAGCCTCCATGGTGATGTCATGATGATCAGGCAAGCGTGTCACAGGTGAGTAAATCTGATTGGTCAGTTATAAAGATTATTGATCGATCAGAGTGTTGTAGTTCTGATCACAGCCTGCAGGGGGAGCTTGATTATTATTGATACTGATCACTGTTATCAGTGTGATCACAACACTTCTGTAACTACCAGATGTCATGATTGACTCTGTATTGATTTCTGATTGGTTGTATTTGGTTAAGAGTTACGACAGTTCAGTACTGAAGTGCAATTTTGAGGTACTTTCTGTTACTTAATACTACATATTAGCCTACATACTACTACATATTGTACTTTTTACTTCTGACAGCTGGTTTTATTGATTACTGTTTAAAAATGTTTTTCACATTATGAATGAGTAGAGATCAGTACATGTATTGATTGTTGTTTCTCTGTGTTTTGTGCTCAGATGCAGCAGAAGAGGAACAAACTGCAGCAGTGAGTCTCTCTTTTATTTCATATATCACAGTATTTATATTGATCTTTGTATTGATCTATAACTATCGATTGAATCATACGGGAGCTTCGGGGAGCTCGGCTCCCCTGAGACGGACACAAGCTCCCCGGAAACTTTACTGTGAGATGTTTAGGGACCGCTCGAAAACACGGTTCATTCACAGCATCACAGATGATATTTTCTTTTCTTATATTTTCTTTTTTATTTGAACAGCAGAAGAAGTTATTTCTTGTTTAAAAAAACAAACAAAAAAAAACAACACAAGTTTGCTAAACAATGTTTAACAAATGTTCAGCTTATTATTTTTCTACATGATGTGTGATTCTTCTTACTTCTTACTTATTATTCTGATTTTGAACAGCAGCTTTATGTTGTTGTTATGTAGTGTCTATGAAATATTAACATTATTAACTGTCTGTAGCAGTAACAGTAGTGATGCTGCTCCTGCTGCACATTTCCATGTGTCCACATGACATGTTTTAGTAGAAAAATGGAAGAAGAAGAATAGAACCAGAAGATAATTGTCCCCTGAAAGTCATAGTATAATTCAAACCCTGTTTATAACAGACTGTTATTACATCTTCAGCATGCTGCCCTTATAAACACGCGTACATTAATGTGTACAACAACACAGCAGCTGTTTATACATGAAACACAATCAGACTCAAAGTAAACCTGCAGTTTAATTACAGTCTGAAATGTTAATTTAAACAAAATAGATAAATAAAGTGAGCAGATAAACTTTATTGATTCCACACTGGTGAAATTCACGTTACAGCAGCACAAAACGTTCAGTAAGTGACAAAAGAGTATTTATAAAATAAAGATAATATGGAAAAATTATATATAAAAGAATTAAGAAATGTACAATATAAAGTAATAAATTGTCAAAGCTGTATAGTCCAGACTATAAACACGTTTCACTGGTACAGAAACATGTAGACGCTCAGATATATGCACAGATATACTATGTGTAAATATGGATAACTGCACACGTGTTGTAACTCACACGTGTAAAATTATAATTAACAGAAAAATAACGTAGATAGTGTTGCCTTGTGAAGGCAGAAAACTAGCAGCAATAAATGTTAAATATTGAATTATTGATCAACATGAGTGCAGATTTTTAACACGAGTCCTTCTTCTTCTTCTTCCTCCTGTGCTGTAACTCCTCCTGTCGGCTTGTGGAACAACGTGATGGTGAAACTCAGACTGAACAAATCATTGATCAATAATCAATGATGAAACACTGAGACTGTTGGTTTACACAACAAAACACTGACACTCAGAGGAACTTTGGTTAATAAATAATGTCACCAACTATTTTTTTTATTTCTAGTTTATCTAAATAATGTTTATAGATGCTTTACAAATTATTATTTTATTATTATTATTATAAACATTTAACAAAGTATTCTAAACATCAGATGCAACTTTATAACATGTAAATAATATTTAAAGACTGTTTACAAACTAATTATTAACATGTTATAAATATCTGCTCCTTCTCGCTCTGTAATGATTTCTTTAAATCATTTGTAATCATTAACAAATAATCAATATCGTTTATAAAATGTTCCAAACAATAAACTACCTTAATCAGAATGTAACTGATCGTCTCTTATCAGTCTGCAGCAGCATCAACAAAAACTCCTCATCTGATAATTAATTAATTAATTAATTAATTAATTAATTAATCAAAGGTCACAGGACAGAGCACAGTGACAAATACTCTGTGATCATGTTACTAATCAATATCTGGGTTTTATAAATATGATACTTAGGACTCAAAAAGTTTAAATTTGACAAACTTATTTTTATTCCTGATGACAGAAGATTTTAAACTGGATTTTTATCTGAAATAACGTCAGAAGCAGAGCGACTCGAGTGTTTGTCAGATCCTGACTGTTGTATTTATCTTCATTTTCTTTGAGTTTGTTGTTTCTTTGTTTAACTGGAGTTTTTGTTGTTTTTCGGGTGAATCTGAAACACGAAGCCGCAGGTTTGATTGACTTTAATGTTTTTTTAAAAAGAAGAAAAACAGCAGCTGCAGTTTATTCAGACACATTTGATTTATTTATCAAATCTTTATTTCTCTTCCTCCTCTTCTGCCCTGAGATCAAACATTTAAACAGACAAAAACAAAATTTAACCAAAAGAATCAAAAGATCAATTCAAATTGACTGAGAAGTGAAGAAAGAAGAGCGCTGATACTGATACTGTGGATTAATACTGGTTACAGGCTGCTGTTACAGACTAGTTTCCATAGTTACAGACTGGTTTCTGTGGTTACAGACTGGTGGTGTTGCTGGCGTCTATCTTCAGGTCTTTGGCAGTCAGTCCGGCGGTGACCGGGTGCATCTCTGCTCTGTGAGCCAGAAACACTGAGACAGCTTCGTCACGATACTTTTCAAAGTTAAACACCTCTCTGAGGAAGAAAAGAGCAACAGAGAAGTTAATCTGAGTCAAAAATTTAGAAAAACCCACAAGTCAACTAGACAAGTTATGGAAAAACAGACGGACCATGAACACCTCAGACATTATTGGCCCATTGGACCGTTATTCTAAAAAGTCAGGTGGAATGATCACTTCAACTGACCCTTTGCTATGCCCTGCCCTTAGTTACTGTTGCTATGCCTGTCAAGCTTTCCATTTGAAAATGATGGCAGATTTGACTTTGAATTAGGAAGAAACTGTTGAAACAAAGTCTTTGATTCCACAGAGAAGTTAACAGAAGCCGCTTCTTATTTTGAGCTTCGGCTAAAATGACAACTCTCACCAGCTGATGTCATAAGTGTAGTGAGCTAATGTAAGCTAATGCTAATGTTTAAACTTGTTGAGTGAAGTGAGGAGTCTGTCTGCAGCAGACTCGTTAATGTTTCCATCTGACACATTTTAAAACAATAAACCTGTCAAAGAGTCTTAAACATGTAAAATTATTTAATGACTGTGTACATGATATAAGGTTAATGCTAACAGACTGATGGTGTGTCCCAAATCACGTACTTCCCTCAGTGCACTGCAAAGCAGTGCACCTGAAGTGTATTGAGTTGCACAGTATGCAATTTTCGACAGGTTAGTACTGTCTCAAATCAAACACTGCCGTTGCGCACTTACCAGAAATGATGCAATAGCTTCTTCTTCTTCTACCTTTTAAAGTCTGATTGCAACTCGCCGTTTTAGCTCTGTCGCCGACACTTGACATTTGTTTTTACATTTTTCTTATCAAAGCGAGCGTGTTTTGTTGATATTGTTTTGTTTTGTGTGTACAATGAGTGTCTTTTCAAGATATTTACACCGGTATCAACTCCGTAGACGTCTCATCCTCATTGCTGGAAATGTACGTATATATAGTATGTATATATATATATATATACACACATTTAACCTAATAAGCTATGCTTCAGTTAAACCATACGTTTTTAAATGTATTGTAACGTTATATTGTCTCTAAGGACTTTGGTTTTGCTAAACATAATCATAACGACATCTGCCGCTCATCTCCACCACCGCCATTTGAAAAATAGTAACGTACTTCCGCTACGTCACTAAGATGGCGGCCGTTGAGTGTGGAAAGTGTCCAGCGATCCACACTCAATTTTCCGGCCGTTTGAGTGCGCCAATGCAGTGCGCATAGTGCACTAGATTTTCGCACACTGCTCAGTGTGAACACACTTACGTACTCAAAATATTAAGTGTAAGTGCAGAAGTACGCGATTTGGGACACACCATGAGACTAAAGCTAGCTTACATCAAAGAAAACACTGATTGGACAGTGAGATATGACACGTACAGCGGGTAAAATAAGTATTGAACACATCACCATTTTTCTCAGTAAATATATTTCTAAAGGTGCTATTGACATGAAATTTTCACCAGATGTTGGTAACAAACCATGCAATCCACACATGCAAAGAAATCAAACTATACATATCCATAAGTTAAGTTATGTGTAATAATGTGAAATGACAGGGAAAAAGTATTGAACACACTTACTGAAATTTATTTAATACTTCGTACAAAAGCCTTTGTTGGTAATGACAGCTTCAAGACGCCTCCTGTATGGAGAAACTGGTCACATGCATTGCTCAGGTGTGATTTTGGCCCATTCTTCCACACACACAGGCTTCAAATTTTGAAGGTTCTATGGGTCTCTTCTGTGGTGTTTTTGGGGTGATGTGCAGTGCCGTTTGTCCTCCAAACATGGTGTGTATTATGGCATCCAAAGAGTTCAATTTTGGTCTAATCTGACCAGACTACATTCTCCCAGTATTTCAGTCTTTTCCAAATGTTGTGCAGCAAACTTTAAACGAGCTTCAACATGCTTTTTCTTCAGCAATGGAGTCTTGCGTGGTGAGCGTGCGTACAGGCCATGGCGGTTGAGTGCATTACTTGTTGTTTTCTTTGAAACAATTGTACCTGCTAATTCCAGGTCTTTCTGATGCTCTCCACAAGTGGTCCTTGGCTCTTGGACAACTCTTCTGATAATTCTTTTCACTCCTCTGTCAGAAATCTTTTGAGGAGCGCCTGGTCGTGGCCGGTTTATGGTGAAATGATGCTCTTTCCACTTCCTGATTATGGCCCCAACAGTGCTCACTGGAACATTCAGAAGTTTAGAAATCCTTCTGTAACCAATGCCATCAGTATGTTTTGCAACAATAAGGTTGCAAAGGTCTTGAGAGAGCTCTTTGCTTTTACCCATCATGAGATGTTTCTTCTGTGACACCTTGGTAATGAGACACCTTTTTATAGGCCATCAGTTGGGACTGAACCAGCTGATATTAATTCTGACAAGGGGCAGGATTGCTTTCTAATTACTGATTGATTTCAGCTGGCATCTTGGCTTTCCATGCCTTTTTGCACCTCCCTTTCTTCATGTGTTCAATACTTTTTCCCTGGGTCATTTCACATTATTACACATAACTTAATTTATGGACATCTGTAGTTTGATTTCTTTGCATGTGTGATTGCATGGGTTGTTACCAACATCTGGTGAAAATTTCATGTCAATAGCACCTTTAGAAATATATTTACTGAGAAAAATGGTGACGTGTTCAATACTTATTTTACCCGCTGTGTAAGTATATGATAGAGGACAAAAAGACGGAAACATTAATGAGGAAAAAGAAAGCACAGGGATCAGATTAAGTGCAGCGGACTTTGAGACGGTCAAACAGCTGGATTGCAGGAAGAGAGGCGGGGTAAGAGCTAAGCTAACACAGTGAACAAAAAGATGCATCATCGTCATCACTGAATGTGGACCGATGATGGTGATGATGATGATGCATAACAACATAACTCCTGCTGGGAATAAGTTTGTTAAAGCAGATGATAAAGCAGCTAATGCAGGTTTGACTGGAGCTAACATTACTGCAGCTAGTAAGCTAGTTAGTCAGACATACTAACTTAAGCAGCTTACATTAAAGCAGGTAAAGACTCATGAGACACTGAGCATCTCTCTTTTCTCAGAGCCACATAACCACCGTTTAAACATGGAGAGAAATGCAAAACTTGACAGGCCTGTGGTATCTCAGTTACAGTTGCTAACTTATGATTGGGCAGTTACTGGTCACAGGAGGAGCTAGCGAAGGATCAATTAATGCTTGGTTGACATGACACCTTGTTGATATGCTTATCTGAGGTGTTTATGGTCCATTCGGTCTCCATAAACTGCATCATAAATGGACCTGTGGCTGAAGTGAAGTGACAGTGTGACTACCTGAAGAGCGGTCTGGTGAACTTCATCCTGCCCTGCTCTGTTGCCATCTTCAGCGCCATGGGAACTGCCTCCTCCCACTTGGACCGAACACACAACCTGAGCCACCTGGAGGGAGAAGAGCCAATCATCAGGAGGCTCCCAGGAAGGAAGAGGAGGAGGGGCTTAAAATGAAAGACATGATGTGGGAATATTACCTGAAGCGAATCTCTGAGTTCATGAAGGAGTTGAGACCATAAACCTCCTGCATCTTCTTCACGTGAGTCAGAGGAAGAGGATCCTGAAGGACAAACACATGAAGTGTTGAAGTGAAGTGGACTGTGGTGAATTAAAATGGACTTTGAGTGAAGTGGACTGCATTGGTTTACCTCCTGCAGTAGGAGGGACAGGAACTCAATGAGTTGGTGGGATGACAGCGACTTCACATCGGACTCTTTAAAGCTGCTCAGGTCCTGCTCTTTAGCCTGAATTAGGGGGGGGGGGCAGAGGAACGAGGTTTGACTCTGAACTTAAAGAACAATGAAAAAAGGTCTATGTTAGGTCCAGGTCTTACCTTGATCCACCTCTGGGCCAGAGCTATGCAGGCGTCAGCCAGCGTGGTGTCGTACCTGAAACATGGAACCAGATCAGAGCAAACAGGTTTAAAGATGGACTGGTGGTTCTGATGGAGGTCTGACGAGATCCACTCACTGAGGTTTGACAGGAGGCATCCCAGGTGTGAACATCCAGGCGTTCCAGTCCACCTTGTTCAGAAGGTCCACCTGCGAGACACAGACACAGCTCAGAGTTACTCGCCAACCTGCTGCAGGACGTCAAGATCTACTAAAACCAGGACTACCAAAACCTGCCTGAGACACTCTCTGGCTCTGAAAACATGTGTCCCAACGCCCCGCTTTCCTTTTAGTTCCAAAATGCCCCGTACTCATTTTAGTTCCCCAAAGCAAGCCCTGTGCTAATTTTACTTCCTGAACGCCCCTTTTAGCTCTAGAATGCCCCACACTCATTTCAGTTCTCTAATAGCCCGTGCTCACTGTAGTTCCTTAACACACCTTTTATTTTTGTTCCCCAACACCCCAGGTTAATTTTGGTTCCCCAATGCCCCATACTTATTTTAGTTTTCCAGTGCCTCGCACTCATCTTAGTTATCCAGTGCCTCATTGAATTCTCTAATGTCCCATGCTCATTTTAATTCACCAACACCAAGTGCTAACTTTAGTTCCCCAACGCTGCATGCCTGATTTAGTTCCCCAAGGCCCTACACTCATTTTAGTTCCCTAAGGCCCCACGCTCACTTTAGTTCCCTGAAGCCCATCATTATAACTCACTAAACCAGGTGCTCATTATAGCTCCCCAACACCCCACACTCATTTTACTTTCCCAATACAACATAAGTCTGAGGAACAGGAGCTCCCTGAACGCCCCGCACTGTCATTCACATCAGCCCAGCAACAAACAGACCAGACAAGTGAGCCAACTTGTGGGACGAGTGTGTCAGAATGTGTTAACTTTCTCTTGCAGAATTCACCATCATCTTTGATTCCAAGCTATTTGAGCGTCCAGGTGTCTCACCTTGTCTTTGAAGTAGGTGAACAGGTAGGTCTTCCACTCGTCTGTGGTGACGCTCCTGTAGGCGAACAGCTGAATGTATGACTTCACAAAACCCATGAACACCTCTGCAGAAGACAAACCAGCAGGTGAATAAAGAGTTTGAGGATCAGACAGTGTGTGATGATGTGTCCAGGTGTGTCCAGGTGTTACCTGGGCCTCCCATCAGCTCCTCCAGGTGGTACAGCAGAGCAAAGCCTTTCTCGTAGGGCACCGAGGAGAAGGCGTCGTCGGGGTCGACGTCCTGCAGGCTGGGGACCAGGTTCGTCAGAGGGTTGTTGGCTCCAAACGTGTTCACCTGAGTGATGTCACAGACAGGTGAGACATAAACAAAATGCACAGATCAATCAACATTAAATGTTTCAGACGGCTTCACAAGTTCAATATGAAAAATGTGCTGCGGTTCTGACCGAGTCCTGCAGGTCCTTCCAGCCTCCCATGGCTTTAAACTGTCTGAACTGTTCACTCTCCAAACACCTGCCGATCATTCTCTCCAGGTAAACCGTGTGACCCTCGTTCAACCTGCAGACGACAGCAGAGAGCAGCTGTGGATGAACACCGTCATCACACAAACAATCAGTGTTCAGTTTATCTTCACAGGTCATCTTTATTTATGAATTCACCTTCTTCTTAAGATTCTTAAGATTAAAATAATAAATAAGTTGTGTATTTATTCAGGAAGTTGTTTGTTTGTTCTGAACAGTGGTTGGATACTGTGGAGGAAATATGCTGCATGGAAAAACTGACTCACTAAAGATTAGATGAAAAATGCTGCAGAAAAATGTTTTTGTGTGTGTTCAGATTTTTATCATTCATGTTGTTTTATTCTGTTCAGTGAAATGTTAACTGGAAAATGAATAAATGAAACGTTAAAAAAAGAAGCTGTTTGTTTGTTTACCAGAAGTGTTCCCAGGTCTTATTGGTCACCAAGTTACCAGTCCAGCTGTGGGAGATCTCATGAGCGATCACCTGACAGAAAGAATGCGTTAACACATATGAACACATGTGAACATGAGAACATACCATACATGAACATATATGAACACTGATAAACATGCACAGCGTGGGATACTTAAGTATTTTAAACTCACGTTGGACAGAGACTTGTCTCCAGCCTGTAGAGAGACAGACACAGTTAACAGCTGATCAACAATCACATGACCTGTGAGGACTCCATCAATAATTATTTGTGAGTTTATACTCGTTACAAGTTTCCTATAGTTATAATGGTTAATGTAATGGTTTTCAGAAGTTGCCATGACAACAGGTTGGGTTTATTATCATAATATATCACGTCATTATGTCACAACTATTTGACTTGTATATTAAAGGTCGATGTGTCATACTGATGTTTACAATGAACCGTTTTATAATACATTATTTTTATTTATGTATTGCGGATGAATTGTGGAACGAGCTTCTCTCAATAAACAAATATGTGACATTGGGCTATAAACAATAAAAATAAATAAAATTTGACATGTTTGAATGTACAGTATATGTGAATATATACCAGCAGTGTTGGAGTAGCGAAGGTCAGACAGGGGTTCTCCATGCCTCCATAGGGGAACGATGGAGGAAGAACCAGGATGTCGTACTGACCCCAAACATACGGTCCTGCCAGGTCCTCAGCTGTCTTCAACATGGTCTCTGTCTGTCAGACACACACACACACACACACAGATATTAGACGTCATGGAGTCTGGACGATCAGAACTGTAAGATTCAGGTCACTTTTTTAGAACCTTTGAAATAAAGCATGAAGACTAAGTATGTCTATGGATGTGTGTGTTTGTATCTATGTATGTATGTATGTGTATTATATGCATGTCCAATGTGTTTAAGGTTCTTCACAGTAATTATTCGTTAAACTCACCTCAGAGAACTCAAACGCAGCTTTATCCACAAACTCTTTCTCAGACCAGACTCTGGACCTCGGGCCGATCTCCCTGTCAACCAATCAGAGCACAGACACACTGTTTACCTGCTGCAGGTCACATGATGTCATCAGTGAACAGGTGAGACAGACAGTACCTGCTCTCCAGAGCTCCAACCACGATGGCTATCAGGTAGGAGGGCATGGCCACCTGAGGACAGAGGTCAAAGGTCAAACTGACATCCAACTGATCCATGAACAGCTCTTTAAACACTTCTGATTACCCCAGACTGTTCCGCCACTGTCTGCCCCACTGTGCTCTGATTGGATGTGAGTGTAGACTGACAGCCTTGACTACTTGACTGTGGTAGACGAACGGATCAGAAACAGGACTTTGACCCAAGAGACTCGTCTTTGTGTCCCATGAAGCTAAATGTCACTTCAAAGTTGTTTTTTTAGACTTAGTTGCCTTATTATTTTCAGGTTTCAGTCATAGTTTGATTCAGGCAAGAAAGCTACTTAGCATATCATTGAAGTGACAAGAACTAGCCAATCACAGCACAGTAGGAACAGGTGGAACAGTAATAATTATCAATAAATCACCCATCATCGTGATCAATAACGAGAAGAAGACGAGGACTGACCGGCTGTCTGAACCTATAGATGATGCGGTTGTTGTCCTGAGGATCAACTTCCTGTCCGTCTCTCACTGCACTCATCACAGCCACCAGGTCTTTAGGAACAGACACCTAAGAGACAAAACACAGGGTGCACTGAGAGAGAAAACAACACCTGAGAGACAGTACAGGAGGCACACAGAGAAAAAAAAACACACCTGACAGACAAAACACAGGGCACACAGAGAGACCAAATACCCAAGAGACAAAACCAGGGGCATACCTGAGAGACAATACAGGGGACACACTGAAAAACAAAAAACACCTGACAGACAAAACCCATGGTACTCTGAGACAAACACATCTGACAAACAAAACACAGGGCAATGAGGAACAAAAAGACATCAGAGTAACACAGCTCATCTGACAGACAAAACACCTGACAGTCAAAACATAGGGAAAATCAAGGATAAAAAAAAAAAACACATCTGAGTAACAAAATACAGGGCACAGAGAGACAAAACACACCTGACAGACAAAACATAGGGAAAATCAAGGGGGAAAAAAGCTACCTGAGCATAGTAGGTGTGTTTGACAGACGGACTGTCCTGACAGGGGACCATACTCCTGCAGTGGTGAGCCTGGAAGACAAAACACAGGAACACAATCAGAACCGTGTTCAGCCAATCAGGTTCAGTCGTCTCCTGTCAGAGCTGAAAGATAAACATGTTGCTTTCGTCCCTCTGAGCCTTTAAAAAACAAACACGGAACTGATTTCATGTGTTCATCTGTGGCAGTTTAAAGGGACAGTTCGTATTATTTTAACTGTGGTTGTAGGAGCTTCTTATAGTCTGTCTGACAGGAAACCAAATATTACTCTACCAACCAAACTCCACTGACAAAATCACTCATTTTAGCTCACAGAACACAGGAGGGCCCTTTCTCAATATGCGTTCTTCTCTGTACTAGTGTTCTTGTGTACTTGACAAACGTCATCAGTCTCAGTCCAGGTACTGTTCCAATTCAAAAGTCTGCATCTCCCCAAGTACAGTCAAATACCCGGATGTGTTCTTGTACCCCGTTTTATCGAGGATGCATCGGATGGTGACTTGTGTGGACTTGGGGCAGCCGCGTATCCCAGAATGCATTTCGTAGCAACAACCGCAGAGGAGAAGACCCACAACTGTAAGTCACAAGTGTTGAAATACGACCGTTTTAGTATCATGAAATGTAGTTTTAAGATTATTTTATGCGAGAAAGTAGATGTTAAAACTTAAAATCTGTGATCAAGTCATCATGATAGCACGTAGTTTAAAATTTGCTCCAAAGTTTTCGGAGATGTGTCGTCCTGCTAACGGGACGTCGTCGTCGTCGTCTCATGACGTCCTGACGGGTAAGCAAAGACGAGCTGAGATGGTGACGTCATCAAGTACGCTACCATTCCAATTGCAGAATGACCGTCCTGCGTCCTCGAGAGACTGTACTCCCAGGTCGAACTTGCTAAGTCCGAACTTGGTATTGAAAAAGGGCTGAGTTGTTGGTCTGCTGCTGCCTCCATCTGTTAGTTTGTGTTATTGTGAGATTTCAGTGAATCTGAACTCTCTAAAACACTGAAGACTCACAACAACACAAACACACTAACAGATGGAGGCAGCAGCAGACCAACAGCTACTGAATTCTGTGAGATAAAATGACTGATTTTATCAATAGAGTTTGGTCAGTTTGGACATAATGACTTTGTCTTACACAACAGTGAATTTCCTGTCAGAAAAGTCTGTCAACATGCAGCCGTTACTGATGAAACTCCAGAGACAAAGTGGTCAAAGACAACACTTCAGAGACCACACACACACACATACACACACACACACGAACAGGAACCAAGAACGTCTGTGATGAAGGAACTTTAACTTCTCACACAACATTTATTACACAACTACTGTACACACAAACACACGCACGCACGCGCACGCACGCACGCACGCACGCACACACACACACACACAGGCACACACACGCACACACACCTGACACTGGCTGAACAGGTACGGCTGTTTCTTCCCAGCAGTCTGTTCAGGTGCGAGCCATTGTAGAGCCGTCGCTGTTGGAGACGTCTCATAGGTCACCTCCACGATCACATGCTGCCCTCTGATTGGTCCAAACACAAACATGTTAGGTGCATATTATTTTCAAAAGATGTCAAATGAGAAAAAGGAAGTGGAGGTGGCCTCACCTGGAGAGGTCAAAGGGCAACATGATGTCCAGCGGAGTCCCCTTGAAGCTGTGTTTGGGGCCCATCGTAAAGCGTGCCGCCTGTCCATTAGCGCTCACAGAGACGATCTTCAGGTCCCTGGTGTCCAAAGTCTGCAGCAGATAAAAACACACTTATACTAAAGAGCTTCTGATTAATGTCAGACCTGTTGAGTCAGCACTCAGGACCTGACACCAACCTGCTGATAAACACTCACCTGTCACACTCTGTCCTCAGGCTGCACGCCTGAACTGACACACCAGCCTTCAAATCAAAGTCCACCACAGTTCAACCTCAGTAAGACCATTCTGTCTTTAATCAGAGCTACATCACACCAAACTCCATTCAAAAATCTATGAGTTTACACACCTGTACAGACAATGCAGGCTTAAAATCAAAGTCCAACACAATACAACCTCAGTAAATTCAGTGTGTTATTAAACTGAACCAGTGCTTCTCAATCCTGGTCCTCAAGTACCACTGCCCTGCATGTTTTAGGTCAGTGCTTCTCAATCCTGGTCCTCAGGGACCCCTGCCCTGCATGTTTTAGAAGTTTCCCTGCTACAACACTCCTGATTCAAATGATCAGCTCATCATCAAGCCTCCACAGAAGCCTGATAATGACCTGATCATTTGAATCAGGTGTGTTGGAGCAGGGAAACACTTAAAACATGCAGGCAGTGGTACTTGAGGACCAGGATTGAGAAACACTGATCTGAACTATGTTACACCAAACTCCATTCAAAAATATACAGATTACAAACACATCTAAAATATTTTTACAAAGTTTGAATCAACCATTTATAATAAAGGACCTGGTTTCTATAATTTTTGTTCCGTTGATTAAACCTGATTAAAGTGAAAATCAGATCTGCTAATAAAACCTGTTCTGCAGGATTCATTTTCAAGTCAAGTCCAGGACCACACAGCCTCAAAACACAACTGTACATCAGGTTTTGATGGATAATTAATTAAAATGAATATGAACCGTTGCCTTTATCCCCTGAGGGCCTGGAGTCACACCAAACTCCTGTCAAAAATTAAGCAATTCTAAATTGACTGACATTTAGCTGTTAAAATGAAATATAACTAAAAAACTAAGTTGGGAAAGTTTAACAGTTGGTGAACTAAGTTAATATGAATTAATTTAGCAGGTAAAGGATTTAAAAACTTCTTATCAAATTAATCTCCAAATTTATTCAATGTAAACTCTGGACTGTCAGAGGATCACTGATCACACACATTTACTGTTTATTAGAGTTATAATATAGACCATCAAAGTTATGTTTGTTTCAAATATTTATAACTGGTTTCATACCAAACTCCAGTAAAAAAAAAAACTGAGCAATTTCAGAATAGAATAGATCTCGTTACCACTAAAGTAAGACTTTTTGAACAAATAGCTGATGGAATTAACTTTAACTGACAACTGTGGATCAAATATCAAATGAACCAAGATGAGAAAAGTTTCATAAATGGTGAACTGGATTCAGCCGAATTAAAGAACAACATCTAAATGATTTAAAAACTTCTTATCAAACATTTATGAACACATTTCTTACAGACAGCATGATTTCTACAGATTTTGGCATTTTGATGGGTAAGTTCTGCTCATTCAACTGCAAAATGAAAGTCACCTCTGCTGTTCACCTGATAAACACTCTGATCTCAGGTGAACACACCTGTTCTGCCTTCAAGTCAAATCCAGGATCACACAGCCCAATAAATTCAGTCTGACTGATAAGAGAACCATCAACACGGTTTTGATCAGATAAGTAAGTAAAATCAATATGAACTGTTGGGCCTGCAGTCACGCCAAACTCCAGTCAAAAAATAAACAATTTTAAGCAAAGACACTGTGTGATAAAGTGAAATCTAACAAATAAACAAAGTTTAAATAAGTCTCATAAATGAAGAGCTGAGTAACGCAGAATTAAAGGGTGACATCTAATGAATTAAAAAACTAATTATTAAATATTTATGAACAATTAAATTACAGTTAATCTCCAGATTTCTTTAGAATTTGACATTTTGACAACCAGGTTCTGTTTCTTAAAGTTAAACTACAGCAGCACCGCTGACAGAACTGTCAGATGGGGAACAACACGTTCAGTTTATTACGCTGCTACGATTCAGACCAAACTTCATTTAAATTCTGTCCGTTTTGAACCTGATGTTGAGTTTAGTTAAATGACCCCTTCAGGGACTATGAACACGGTGTGAAATCAGATCACTCAGTGAATGAATGAGCCGTTAGCTGAGAGGCTAACACGCAGCGGAGCACCGGGCTCCGGTAACGTTACCAGAGTGTTGAATGGGTCCTCCAGAGCCTCCACGGTGAGCGCCACCTTGGCTTTTATCACGTGTCTGTCGAAGTCCACGTGCAGGTGGAGGTTCAGGTGTTTGGTGACGCACCTGGTGGAGGAGGAGAAGGAGCAGGGGTCCATGATGTGATCTGTCCGGTAACAGCGGAGAGACTAAAGCCACCGTCACACTGACACCCGGTAAAGCATCACCGGAACCTGTTCTACAGACATCCTGTACATGGCTTTTCACAATAAAAGAGTCAGCAGAAAACAACACGCTTTAATTTTGAAACATCAAATATTTGGAGAAGAAACGACATAAAAACACAAATCATCATCGATCAGATTATTGATTAGAATGAGCTGCATCTTCATTTTTACACCTCTTTCGAATATATGAATTCTAGGCCTCCCGAATTCAAATTTTTCTTCTGTTTTCATCATTTAATCTGTCATCGTGTTTCTGTAGAGGACCAACACTGATAAAACTAAAAATTAATAAAGAAATTACTCAATGGTCAAATCCGTTTTTCTGTTAAAACCAAAAAACGAAAAAACGGAAATAGCGCTCCCTTTTCCTTTTTTCGTTTTAAACCAAAAACGGAAAAACGGTTTTTGCTGTCAGCATAAAAAAACAAGAAAAGGAAAAAACAAAATCAAATAACGGCCGAAATTTGGTTTTTGCAAATTCATTTTTTCGTTTTTCGTTAATATGACGGCAGACAGACCGGAAGCGGAAGTGAAGTGTGACACCGTCAAAATAAGAGCTTAGCGTGCTGGTGCTCACTTCTTTTCGTATATTATAGACTACCGTTCTCTTTCTACACCATATGGTTCACATTTATTTTAGTTTTGTGAAACTATAACAGCTGGTTGTTTGGAAGAACGTGATAGGCCTATATAATTATCATAGCTGAGTGTGTGAATGCATTTTGTGGAAAACCTTTACCCTAATTACGTTCCCTAAGCATCTATAAAGTCACCAGCAGAGGTCCCCATCACCCACAGTCAAGACTAGTATATTATTATTATTATTATTCAGCTAAAATGATAATTATATAGGCCTATCACGTTCTTCCAAAGAGATTTATCTCTGAATGGACGTGTTTTACTCTCTAAAAGTGAAGGTCTTTCACGACTAGTTTACCCAGCAATGGTCATGGACGTTCCTCAAGAATTTATTGGACAGATTGACAGGAAACTGTTTGACTTTATGTGGAAAAATAAACCACATTATTTAAAAAAGAATGTACTATGTAATTCATATTCTGAAGGAGGTTTAAATGTGTTAGACTTTGGCACATCCAACACAGTCTTTAAGATCAATTGGTTCAAACGATATATAAAAGAAAAAGACAAATTATGGTTTATTATCCCAGAACTGTTATTCAGGAAGGTAGGTGGTATTGAATTTTTGCTGCATTGTAATTTTGATGTGGGCAAGATTCCTGTCAATCTGTCTAATTTCCATAAACAAGCCTTAATGTCATGGTTAATGATATACAAGCACAGTTTCTCTCCACACAGATCTTTAATCTGGAACAACAAAGACGTCAGATATAAAAATAAAACATTGTTTCTTGGTGGTTGGGTGGGAAACAACATTCTGTTTGTCATGCAATTATTAAATAGAAATAAACACCTGTACAGCTATACAGAATTTCTAACGAAATATAAAATCCCTGTCACTCATAAAGAATATGCAATAGTATTTGATGCAATTCCTACTGGACTATTAACACAGTAGTACAATTAACAAGTAACAAATGTACCAATAAACATTTTAGGAAATTGTACCACCAAACCTCAACCCCTCAGTCAAAATCCATCTGGAATTCAAAATTTGAGAATATTAAATGGAAATCTGTATGGACGTTCAGTCAGAAATTCTTTGTAACAAATAAAATCAAGGAAGTAGCCTTTAAAATATTACATTTAATTTACCCAACGAATCAAGTTGTTGTAAGATTTGGAGTTGTGGAGAGAAACTGTGTGTTTTGTAACCATGAGACGGAAACTATTTGCCACTTATTTTTTGAATGTGTCTGTTATCGAATATTTTGGTCAAAGGTAGAGCAGTTCTACAATGTACAGACTGGCTCCAATATATTCGACTGAGAGAAAATGATGTTTTATTTTTTTATGAAAATAGGACTAGCGAACATCAAAAGAGTTATATCTTGAATTTACTTATACTGTATGGCAAGTATTATATTCACAAATGCAAGTGGAGTCAAAAACCTCCAAAAATAGAACAATTTATAAAGGAAGTAGAGTTTTATATGACCTCCTTACACAATGTAAAAGACAAAAGAGCCATGAAGACTCTGGACATTTGCGAGTCCTTTAACATGTTTAATTAATTTTCCAGGTACAGTACCCTAAATGTTTATGTAACCCTGTACATTTGTATATATTGTATATATTGTATATACACTGGTGTTTGTATATATTGCAATGTATGTACGGTATGGTGGACACTTATCAAAAAAAAAAAAAAAAAAAATCTAACCGGCATGCATTGTGCGGCGATCGCCGGTGATCGATTCTGCGCAGACCTGGCTCATCTCGAACGCACCTACACACAGATATAAACAACAGTGTAAAGAACGACAACAGTAAACAGTATGGTAGCTGTATGCACGTAATTAATAATGTAAATATGTTCATATTCAACATAGATAAAGTGAAATGTGTTTGTGGGTGTTTTTAATAAAGAAAAATAAATTATTGATTTATTTACAATGTTGCAGTGCCTCGTGTCCTCCAGCAGGGGTCTCCCTCTGTCTCCCGGTGTCTCTCCGCTCCAGTCGTCCTCTCGGTGTGTGTCTGTCCGTGATGGAGGAGCGGCGGACCGGAGGATGGAGGACGGGGGTGAGGGAGCTCTGATCCGGTTGTGATGAACCCGTTTGACGGTTCCGGATCTCCCCGTCATGAGGAGGCGGACAGCGAGGACAGCCGGTGTCCGTGGGCCCGCTTCTCCGCCTGGTTCGAGTGTGTGTGTGTCGTTACCTTCGACCTGGAGCTCGGACAAGCCATAGAGGTACACAGAGCGGTGTTAGCTTAGCATCGTTTGCATCGTTCACCATCATCATCGTCAGGGTTCAATAAATGATCCGAACAGACTCATCACATCCACCAGAAAACACCGATGATTTAAGTGCCAGCTATCAGTACAGGTCTTTATTGTGATGATCACAGGTGCACCAAACTCTGCTCAAAAAATGACTTTTTCTACGGTTACGGAAAATGCAGCTTTTGGTAAACAATGACTTAAATCCTGCAAAACGAGACGCTGCTGCTGAGTTCGGCGTGCATCTCGTCCACCAAACTACATTTATAAATTAGAAATGTAATAAATTCTTATAACTTTTTACTGCAACTAAAATAACTCAACTTAACTAAAATACTGCAACTGTTAAATAAAATAGGAATGAAATAAATTTAGATTTTGTTAAAATGTTGAAACAATAATTTGTGAGCCGAAGTGAACATTAATACCTCAGGGTTTGTTCAAATTATACTGTGACACTGTACAAATTGGCAGAGGCAGTTTCTTGTTAAATCTGCAAAAGTTTAAATTGAATTTGGTGCACCTCTGTTCTCTCCATGACTGCCTGCAGCTAAAGCCATGTCAAGGTGCCTATATTAATTGTTACTGTGTTGGGGACACATACAAAACTCCATTTGAAAAACTGACAATATTTAAAAATTTCCTTCCATTTTGTCAGATTCACCAGTCGTATCAAACATATGTTAGACTGAAATAATGTTGAGAGTCTGTTGTTGAGTTCAGCAGGTAACCAGCCCACCAAACATTTATGAATTTGAACTTCACTCGATTCTTTAAACTTCTTCTGCTCACTCAAACAGATAACTGTGGGAATTAAAGAGGGAATCAGTTTAGATTTTGTGCTGTTCAGATTAAGGTTTATAAACCAAAGTGAACTTTCATCTTGTGATATTTTACAGTCGGGCTGCAGGCAGCAGTGTGTTAAATTAGCAGAATTCTGAATGGAAATTGGCACAAGTTGTTTCTCTGTTGTTGTTTTCAGCTGGTGTATCCTCAGGATGTGAAACTCACAGAAAAGGAGGTAATTGATTGAACGTCTTTATCTCATTTATTTCCTTTTGTGTTTATTGACTAATATTTGGTTTATTGATTATAGATTTATTGATCATATATCTGATTTGTTATTAGAAAACCAGCATCTGCTACCTGTCCTTCCCTGACTCGTACTCAGGTAAATTCAGATGTCTGAACAATACTATATGGTTCTGTATGGTTCTGTGTAGTTCTGTGTAGTTCTGTTCTGTACTCAGAGGTCAGAGGTCACGTGTTCCTTCCTTCATTTCCCAGGATGCCTCGGGGACACTCAGTTCAGCTTCAGGTTACGTCAGTCGGTCGGTCGCAGAGCGTCCAGGTTCAGAGAAGACGTTTACAACAGAGACGCTCCTGTCACCCTGCAGGTGAGCAGGAGCAGAACGTATTGATCGGTTATTGATCAGTTTGTCTGATTAGTTTGACTGGATCATTAAAATGTAGTTTCCTGCCAGAGGGCACAGCTCAGAGCAGCTGATCATCATCGTTATCCTCTGTGATGTCATGATGTGTCTCTTTGTGTCTCCGCAGACGGAAGTGTCCCATTTCTTTGGTTACGTCTATTTTAGACAAGTGAAGGACGTCTCAGTGAAGAGAGGATACTTCCAGAAGGTCAGAGACACACCTGTTCAAGCCTGCTCACACCTGCTCCACCTTCTCACAATGCGTCACAATTGCGCACATCTGTTCACTCCTGTTCTTTAACTACAAACTTTTCAGTTTGATTGACAGCTGTGTGGTCATGTGACTCTCTATGTGTTGGTCTCCAGGTTACCATACACTCACCTGTTTACACCTGGTCACGTGATTCTCTGTGTGTGTTTCAGTCCCTGGTGTTGGTCTCCAGGTTACCGTACACTCACCTGTTCCACTCGCTGCTGCAGATCATTGCTCCGGAGTTCTTTGAGAAACTTGAGCCCTGTCTGGAAGCAGGTGATGATGTCATGATTACATCATTACGTTAGACGAATCATAACAGTAATAATCATGACATCATCTGACATCTTGTGTCGTCCTCACAGTTTGTAATGAGATCGACCAATGGCCTTCACCCGTACCTGGACTGACCCTCAACCTGCCAGTGATGGGTGTGGTCTTACAGGTGAGGGGAAAGGGGCGTGGCCTCAAAGGTGTTTTAGGTTGATGGGATTTCTTGAATCTGTTGTTATTTATTTAGATTAAAAAAATTGTTTCAGGTGCGGATCCCTTCAAAAACAGACAAACCAGGAGGAAGTCCAGTGAGACAGACGGCTCGAGAGGTCAGGAACAGGAAGTGATTCTTTATTAACAAACTGAGCGTGAACAAACAATAAAGTTAATAAAGTTTTTTTTTCCTCCTCAGGACCTCCTGCCAGCTCCGACTCTGCTGCCTACCATCCACGAACTGGACCTGTTCAAGTCCGTCCTTTATTCTTCTGCTTGTTATTATTAATTATTTATTATTATTATTATTATTTATTACCTACTTCATCAAAAAATGCTTGAGAACATTCAACATAAACACATTTGGACATTTGGACTTATGATCTGTGTTCAGGTGTTTCCAGTCGGTCCTGATCCACCTGCAGATCGTCTGGGAGCTCATGTTGCTGGGGGAACCACTCGTCGTCATGGCGCCGTCTCCCACTGTCTCCTCGGAGACCGTGCTGGCTCTCATCAGGTAACTGCACAGCCAATCAGAAGTCTTCTGGAGCTCTTTGAACTTCAGTCGGAAGTAGTAGTTCAAGTCATGATCATCAGGTCATCTACTGTCAGCTCAGACTGTTATGATTGATGAGCTCCTGCAAGCCAGTCAGAGAGCAGTATTTGTGTTGTTGCCATGGTAACCTCTCTCTGTGTCTCTCAGCTGCATCAGTCCTCTGAAGTTCTGCTGTGACTTTCGTCCATATTTCACCATCCATGACAGCGAATTCAGGGAGTACACCACCAGGACACAGGCCCCGTGAGTACCACACACACCTGGACTCATCTGAACACACCTGACGGCACTTGATCTCACCTGAACACATCTTAACTCACCTGGAGTCACCTGAACTCACACCTAAACACACTTGGACTCACCTGAACACACTCGGACACATCTGGACTCACCTGAACACACCCAGACACATCTGGACTCACCTGGACTCAACTGAGCACACCTGGACTCACCTGAACACACTTGAACTCACCTGTCTGTCTGTCCGTCCGTCTGTCTCTCACCTGTCTGTCTGTCTCACCTGTGCAGACCTAACGTGGTTCTGGGCGTCACCAATCCATTCTTCATCAAGACTTTTCAGAACTGGCCTCATGTGGTCCGACTGGGAGAAATCAAGATGGCGGGTACGTTGATGATGATGATGATAATGATGTAGTGATGACATCACAGTCTCAGGTAACCTTCTGTCTTTCAGGTGATTTACCTAAACAGGTGAAGGTGAAGAAACTGTCCAAACTGAAGACACTGGACACTAAACCAGGTCAAATGACACACTTTATTAAACACTTTTATTTTGAAATAAATCTTGTTTTATTGTGATAGTAACAGTTGACTTCCTGTGTGCAGGGATCTACACGGCGTACAAAACATTTCTACACAAAGACAAAGTCCTCATCAGACGACTGCTCAAGGTGAACAGACACCTGGAGACGTCACCTATCTATCTCTTACCTCTCTGTCTCTGTCTTACCTGTCTCTCTCTCACCTGTCTGTCTCACCTGTGTGTCCTCAGGGTATCCAGAGGAAGCGCCCGTCGGAGGCCCAGAGTGCCATTTTGAGGCGAACACCTGTTAGAGCTCACTCAGAGCTTCATTATCCCTCTGGTGAGACAACAGCCAATCACATCACTCATGTCATATGATGTGTAACTGACAGTGGTGTAAAGTAACCAAGTACATTTACTCAAGTACAATTTTAACAAACTTGTACTTTACTTCAGTATTTCCATCTTATGCCACTTGTTACTCCACTACATATGTTTGATGCTTGTAGTTACTAGTTACTTTATATATATATTACTAACCTACCCAGTATTTCAAATTGCCTCCACACTTACTTTTGGTATTTTAAATACATTTTGATTATTAAACTTCTGTACAGCTGCTTAAATTAGACAAAATGTGAGTGAAGTTTGGTGTGAAACAGCTGAAACAAAGTCTTCAATGAAACTGCAGGTCATGAAGAAGAAACTGATTTTAATGTTTTTTATAACTCAGTTCATCTCAGACAGAACAAATCACTCAAACAAATAATTCAGAATTTATTGTAAACAGAGTTTCATTAAGTTTATAAAGTTTCTTCTCAGTCAGCGACTCTCAGAATCGAGTATTTTTTAATGGAGTTTGGTGATGTTGGGGTTGAACTATAAAATCAGTGGAAACAGACGTCTTCAGGATAGAATTCATCAAAATCATCTTTTTACTTTTTAAACTTTAAACTGTTCATCATGTAATGTCATGTGATGACTCATCGTGTGTTTGTCCAATCACAGAGTAGTAACCAGAGTGTAATCCGTGTGTCTCGTCTGTCAGGAGCGGTACATGGCGAGCCTGATGCCTCTGCAGAGATCGGTGACGCCCTGGAAGGTAAACAGGAAGTGGATTACGATCTGTGATGACCTCACAGTGATGTACTCAGCAATGTCATTGGTGTGTGTGTGTTCAGACTCCTCCTCAGATCCGACCATTCAGTCAGGACGAGTTCATGTCCACTCTGGACCACACAGGGCCGCAGCTCACCTCAGTGCTCAAAGGTGATTGGATGGGACTGTACAGGTGAGTCGCTTAGGTGTCCACAGGATGGACAAATACAGACTGACCTGTCTAATAAAAGAATAATTAAGTCTTAATTTAATGAATAAAGTTGTAACTTTGAGTCAAACACATTCAGTGTTTTTACCTTCAGCTGTAGGAAGCTTAAACGTCGTTTATTGTCGTGATCTTTATGTTCTCAGACGTGTTTTAATGACAATTAAGTAAATTAATTTTTAGTATTTCTGTCCTTTTTGTTGGACAGGAAATTCTTCAGGTCTCCGAACTTTGACGGCTGGTACCGACAAAGACACAAAGAGATGACTCAGAAACTGGAGAGTCTCCACCTGGAGGTCATCTGTGACGCTGTGAGTCACTGCACTGATGTTCAGACTGGGGTCCAGGGACCAGCAGGGGTCCTGTTGTGGGTTGTAGGAGGTCAGCAGCAGAATATTTTAACTTTTATCACAATTTCTCTGATCAGGACCTGCTGGGTTGGACCAAAGACAAGTCTGAGGTAGAAATCGTTGACTTGATCCTGAAGCTCAGAGAGAAGCTGGTGAGTGAATCAGAGTCTGTGCTGACAGGCGACTAAACTTCACGACACTGAGTGGAAAACTTCAGATTTATGAGAGAGATGTTCAACAGTTTGAGATAAAGTGAAAGAAATTTAAGAAAAAGTGGTCCTCAGCAAAAAATCAATTAAAATCAGTCCCTCCAGGAAGCTGCAATTCACAACCATTCACACAAATTCAACCAATCCCCGTGAATTCTGTGCAACCTGGAATTTTGTCCAAATTCCGCAACTTTTACGCAAATTTGACCAATCATTGTTGGTTCCTGAGTTTCACCAGTCACAGCAGTCCTCTGTGCAAACACCGTGTATGTACATCTCAATGACTCATTATATGATTCACTATTTTTTTTAGGTACTGAAAAGAACACGTTTGTCATTGTTGACATTTATCAGTCCTCTGTGCATTTTTATAATTTAGTGCTGGTTTGACTGAGTTTGAGCACCAGAAAGATTCTGCTTCTTTGTGAAGTACCTCCCAGGTGACCTTCATTTACAAATAAAGCAGATTTTTATATTTGTTGTAATTCTGAGCCTTTTGGGTCTAAGGTTAGTTAGAACACTCCCTGGAACAAGTTCCTTTCAATTTCTAATGAATTACGCACAAAAAAAAAAATCAAAACTTTATTTTGCAATTTTCCTTTTCCCACAATTTCATTGCAAAAAATGCTTAAAAGCATCGCACCACACATCACAGTTTTTTTGAAAAGCTGCTGTGGAAATCAGACATTTTAGGCTGCAACAATCCCCAAAAAAGGCTGTGAAATCCTGGAGGGACTGAAAAACATGATGGACTTCATTAAACTAAAGGCCTGATAAGAGGTTTTAATACTCGACACTAATTAAACTCAGCAGTGAAACTCTGACGTCCTCACATACCGTCATCGTGTGTGTGTGTCTGCTGCAGACTGACTGAGGCTGTTTTCCAGGTTAAAGCTCGACGACAGCAGCTGCAGGTGAAGGACGGCGTTTTGGACAAACTGGATGCTTTTATAACCTCCATCATCAGCTCGCTGCCCGAAGACCTGCAGACTGTCCTCAACACACACTGAAGACCTGTAGACTGTCCTCAACACACACTGACTGAAGACCTGCAGACTGTCCTCAACACACACTGAAGAGCTGTAGACTGTCCTCAACACACACTGACTGAAGACCTGCAGACTGTCCTCAACACACACTGAAGACCTGTAGACTGTCCTCCACACACACTGACTGAAGACCTGCAGACTGTCCTCAACACACACTGACTGAAGACCTGCAGACTGTCCTCAACACACACTGAAGACCTGCAGACTGTCCTCAACACACACTGAAGACCTGTAGACTGTCCTCAACACACACTGACTGAAGACCTACAGACTGTCCTCAACACACACTGAAGACCTGTAGACTGTCCTCCACACACACTGACTGAAGACCTGCAGACTGTCCTCAACACACACACTGACTGAAGACCTGCAGACTGTCCTCAACACACACTGAAGACCTGTAGACTGTCCTCAACACACACTGAAGACCTGTAGAATGTCCTCAACACACAGACTGAAGACCTGCACTGTCCTCAACACACACTGAAGACCTGCAGACTGTCCTCAACACACACTGACTGAAGACCTGCAGACTGTCCTCAACACACACTGACTGAAGACCTGCAGACTGTCCTCAACACACACTGAAGACCTGCAGACTGTCCTCCACACACACTGAAGACCTGCAGACTGTCCTCCACACACACTGAAGACCTGTAGACTGTCCCCCCCACACACTGAAGACCTGTAGACTGTCCTCCACACACACTGAAGACCTGTAGACTGTCCTCCACACACACACTGAAGACCTGCAGACTGTCCTCAACACACACTGAAGACCAGCAGACTGTCCTCAACACACACTGAAGACCTGTAGACTGTCCTCAACACACACTGAAGACCTGCAGACTGTCCTCCACACACACACTGAAGACCTGTAGACTGTCCGCCACACACACTGAAGACCTGTAGACTGTCCTCCACACACACACACACACACTGAAGACCTGTAGACTGTCCTCCACACACACTGAAGACCTGTAGACTGTCCTCAACATACACTGACTGAAGACCTGTAGACTGTCCTCCACACACACTGAAGACCTGTAGACTGTCCTCAACATACACTGACTGAAGACCTGTAGACTGTCCTCCACACACACACACACATGAAGACCTGTACTGTCCTCCACACACACTGAAGACCTGTAGACTGTCCTCCACACACACACTGAAGACCTGTAGACTGTCCTCCACACACACACTGAAGACCTGTAGACCATCCTCAACACACACCTAAGACCTGTAGACTGTCCTCCACACACACCGAAGACCTGTAGACTGTCCTCCCACACACACTGAAGACACTGAATAAACAGAGTTCTCACTGACAAACCCTGACAGCTGCTCAGTTCACTGAAAATCACCTGCATCACAGAATAAATTCAGTAAAATGAATTTTGACTCTTTCAGAAATGAACTCAACATCTTGTTGCCGTCATAATATTCATTAGGTTCAGATTAAGTTAGGATTTATTAAGTTTGGCTTAAGTTAAAAGTGTGAATCTTGTTGTCCAGCTGCTGGAGAGACGAAGCTTCTGTTTCTGTCTGTTTTCCAGCTGCTGAACGAAGTCAAACATTCTGAGAATTAATGCAAGAAAATTCAGTTATGAAGAAAAAACAGAAACATTTTAAGCACGACTCTCTTCAAATATTACATTATTCCTGTAATACAACAACTCTCTCCTGAAAACACTAGAAATTACTTTATTCCCTTAAATTCTCCCAAATAAAACAACTTTACTAAATTTATTCTCAAAATGTGACATTTTCACTGAATATTTGACTTCTTTCTGGAAATATTAGGATGGAATTTTCCTCGTTAACTGTGTCGAACGTCAGAGACGATGTGAATAATAATTTTATTTTCTGTCACTTTCAGCTTCACACTTACTATGGAAGATTTATAAAATCTGTTTTAATAAAAATCCAACAGAGATTCTCTGATGTTTGTTATAACATTGTTATTATTATTATCATTATTATTATTATTATCATACATTATGTAAACATTATTATAATGAAAACCTTCTGTTGGATTTGTATTGAAAGAATAAATCTTAATTATGACATCATCAGAGATGAACACTGAACACACAGCTGTTATTTTTCTATCACAGCTGAACTCAGTGAATGTAACTCACACCAATAATAATAACTATAAAAAATAATGTTATTTGCTTGTTTTCTTCTTCCAGTCTGTAAATATTTGAGTTTGCTTTGCAAATAAAACCTGAATCATGTTCACATTACATCCAGTTGTTTTATGTTGTTTCTTCTAAAAGACATTTTGTAATTATTTGCAAAAACTTAATCACTAGTTGAAAAACAGGTACAAACTTAAGTGCAAACGTGGAGCGCATGGACGTACATCCACATGCTCCACGTGCTTGCACCTATGTTTGGACCTGTTTTTCAAGGTGTTTATGTAACAATTTTATTCTCATTACCAATCAATCTATTGATCATTTTCTCCATTAATCAATTAGTTCTTTGGTTGTTCTCAGCACTAACTTCAGAAGACAGCAGCAGTGATGGTATGGAGGGATTCAGAGCGACACATGCTGCCATCCCTGACATCTTTTTCAGAGACGTCCCTGCTTATTACAGCGAGACGATGCCGAGACACATTGTGGACATGTTCCAACAGTGTGTCTTTGTAGTAAAAGAGTTCAGGTTACGTCCAAACACTCTGACATCAATGAACTCTTAAAAGTGAAGAAGCAAACTGAGTTTGTGAAGCAGAAAAAAAATAGTTTAATTTCAACAAGAGAATCAAAAATATACATATCAGTGATCTGAAGCTTTAAAGTTAAAAGTTGACTCAGTGACTCTCTGTCATAGATTATATAGTTTATATATTCATAGATATTTACACACAGTTCATATCAAACTCAGCTGATACAAACCAAACTTCATTTGTTTTTCTATCAATTTAAACATCAGATGATCATCAGGAAACAACAGTCCCTTCATATCAACCTATAGATCTATTAATCTATAGGCTCTGATGAGCGTGAGGTCATAAAGAGACATAAATACACGCCACAGTTTCTTCTTCAGGTGTTTTTATCTCTTGCTGGCGCTCCACCACGGCACCCCCTGCAGCCTCATGACGGCGTGTTTCTCCTGCGGGCTGAAGTGCAGGATGGTCAGGATGGCGGTGAGCGTCTGTTGTCGCCCGCTGGCGTCCTGCAGTGTCAGGAACTTGTAGATGACGTTCTTCAGGTACTCCATGTTGGCGCCCTCTCTGCTCTGGTCTCGGATCAGCTTGTCGAGTTGTCCCCGCAACGTAGACACCTCCTCCTCATGGCGCTCTCCATTGGCAATGAGCCGCGCCTGCAGCTGGTGGAGGTCGTTCTCCAGCCGGTGATTCTGCCGCCGCAGCCCACCCACCTCCACCTCTTTCCTGGCCAGCTGCTCAGCGTACAGCAGCAGCGTGGGCTCATTAGGTGTGGCCTGTCGCAGGGCCTGGCTGATGATGTCGCCCTCGCCGTCCAGGGAGTCGTGCTCATCGTCAGCCATTTTGTCGTGGTCGTGGCCACAGCTGAGTGCGGTGGCGGCGGCCCGCAGCCTCTCCAGCTCCTGGTCTTTCTCGTCCAGCAGCGCCATGGTCCTCTCTCGCTGTTTGTGGAGCTCCGCCTCTAGGCGCAGCAGGTCGTCACGGTGCAGCGCCTCCAGCCGCTCAACCTCCTGTTTGTGTGTCTGCTGCAGCGCGGTGGTGGCCTGCTGACGCTCGTCCAGCTGGTGGCGGTGGCGAGCCTCGGCCTCGTCGCTCTGGATCCTTAGGTTGATGTACTTCTCCTTCAGCTCTGCCAGCTGGTCCCGCACCTCCTCCAGCTCCTTCGCCTGGCAGCCATCTTTGGTGTTCTTGTTCTTCAGCACCACCTGTGCCCGCAGCTTGTAGCGCTCGAACTCGTCCTTCAGCTGCCGCAGTTCCTGCTGGTAGAAGAGTGCCGAACGCGTGTCTCCGCCCACCTCAGCCTCCACGTCCTGGATGTTCTGATCCGGGTTCTTCTGTGCTGCCAGCAGCAGCTTCTTCATCTTCTCCAGCTTCTCCTTCAGCGCGCCGACGTCCAGCTGAGCTTCGTCCACGCTCAGGTCGTAGCTCGGCCTGCTGGAGGCGGCGATGGCGAGCGTCTTGTTCTCTGTGTCCAGCTGCAGGATGCGGTCTCTGAGTCTCTGAGCCATCTGTTGGTCCCTCTGTCGTGTCTTCTCAGAGGAGCCCAGCAGCTCAGACAGCTCAGAGACCCTCTGCTCCAGACCCGAGACCCTCAACTCTGCGCACTGAGCACGCTCACGAGCGCGCTCTTCCGCCTCGCACGCCTGCAGGGACACAGAGAGACAAAGAGAGATATGAAACACGGAGACACACACAGAGACAAACAGAGACATGAGACAACCAGAACTGCACAATGAGCACGCTCACAAGTGCGCTCCTCGCATGCCGGCAGAGACACATAGAGAGGTGTGAGACAATGAAGACAGAAGACAGAGGAGGACGTGGACTGGTCCTCTGACAGCAGGAAAACAATTTAACCCGAGTTCAGTAAGATTTAACCTGAGATTAGTCAGATTTAAGCAGAAATTGTTTAACATTTAACCTTGGTTTAGTAAGCTTTAAAGCGTTATTCCATCCCAGAACGATAATCCACTCAATATGTCCCCACCCCTATGCTGATGTGATGATGGGTGAAGATCTTCAGTTCACAAAACAATCCTGGAGTTTCAGCAGAAAACAGGGTTGCAGCAAATCCAGTACAATGGCAGTGAATGGAGATCAAATGTAAATGTAAAAAAAAGAACACAAAACACTGTAGCCTCTCAGACTCGAGCCAGATGCACAAGAGATCTCGCGATATTTTCACACGTGCGTCCATTAAGAGATATAAGAAGTCTCGCGAGATGGACGCCATGTTTACATGCTACCTGCTACATGCTACAGTTGACATTTCAGCTAAAAAGATGGTGTAAATGGCGTCTTTTGTGGTTAAATTTTAATGTCGCGGCTCACGGACACTTGGATTACACCACACGAGCAGGATGGAGACATTTTGTGGTTTTTTGTGTTCTTTTTTTTAACATTTTATCCGTGGTCACCATTCACTGCCATTGTACTGGGTTTGGCTGCAACCCTGTTTTCTGCTGAAACTCCAGGATTGTTTTGTGAACTGAAGATCTTCACCCATCATCATATCAGCACAGAGGTGAGGACATACTGAGTGGATTATCATTCTGGGGTGGAGTATCACTTTAACCTGAGTTTAGCTAGATTTAACTGAAGTTTTGTTAGATTTAACCTGAGCTTAATTAGACTTTTCTGGTCTTAATGTGGAACTGTTAGTAAGTCTAGACCTGATTTTAGTTGGTTCTAGGCTCAGGTTTTAGTCCTAGTCTAGTCTCAGGTTTACCTTCTTGGTCTCCATGGCAATCTGTTGCTGGAAGTGGTTTTTCAGCTCCGTCAGTTCTCGCTGCAGTTCGTCCAGTCTGGGATCTGGTTTCTTCTGGTCCTCCTCGGCAGCCTGCAGCCTCCTCCTCAGCTCGTCTCTCTCCTCCCTCATCTTGTTCAGGTGAGCCTCAGACTCCGCCTCCCGGTCTACGGCCTGTGATGTGACGAGGATTGTGGCGTTGGCATCCTGTAGGCGGAGCTCTGCGTCCTGTCGCAGGTCTCTCTCCTGCTGCAGGATCTTCTGCAGCTCTCTCAGCTGCTGGACGTGGTCTCCCTGCTCCTGCTCTCTCTCGTGCTGCTGCGTGATGATGCGAGCACGGCTCTCAGCCAATTGCTGCTGTAGGGCATGAATCTCCGCCTCTTGCTGCGCTGTCACGGCGGCCAGGCGCTCCTGCAGCTCCTCCAGTTCCTGCTTCAGCTGACGCTTGTCAGCCTGGAAACTCGCCTCCATCCGAGACTTTTCCTGTGTGACTGTGGCAAGGGCGCCGGTGAGTGTGCTCAGCTGGCTCTTCAGCTGGGCAACTCGGCGGTCCGCCTCCAAACTAAGAGGGGGCGTGGCCTGTTGCTGCTGCTCCGCTCCCACGCTGCTGCTGTCTGAGCCGCCTGCATCAGGGTCAGACCTCAGAGGCTGCAGGAAGGAATCATGACATGTTATACTGCTGCATCGACCACAAGTACGACTTCATGCTGCACACCAATTCTAACTGCATTCATCGAATTCTAACTGCATTCATCGAATTCTAACTGCATTCATCGCACTCTAATCTAACTAATCGCGCTCTGGGCACGTTCATCTCACACTGTTTCGGTGTTCAGTTGTTGTAGTTTAATAAAAGTGAAATGAAGTTGATCTGTTTGCTGTTGTTTTTTTTTATATTTTGGTGACTAAACTCACCGATGCTTTCATCATCATCCTGATCTAGTTGCAGTTGTCTCTTTATTTAGTTGCTGTGAGTAAAGTTTTAAAAACGCACCCCTGAGCTGGATTTTCCTCCTGGTTCTCCCTGGTCCTCCTCACTCTGGTCCCCTCTGGTAGTCTCACTGGGTGTGTCCATAGATGCCGCTGTGTCGACGCTGTCCTCGCTGTGCAGCGAGCAGCCGTCCTCGGGCAGCTCCGGGGCGGTAGTGGTGTCATGGCCCTGCTGACTCAGCTCCACCTCCTGGGTCACGCTCAGGACCTTCAGACTGGCCTCCAGTGCCTCCTTCTCCTTCAGAAGACTCTTGTAGGCCCGGACCACGTCCTTAAACCGGGTCTGGTACTGAACCAGCTGCTTCTTCTGGGACTCGATGGTGTCCAATAAGTCCTTCCTGCTGGGACCACCCCCGAAACTCATCCCAAACTTCTCCATGACTCTGATTGGTCCACCAGGGTTGAATCAGATCACAGAGACTAAAATTAAGTTAAAAATAGGATTAATACATGTAATCTGAAAAGTAACTAGTAACTAAAGCTGTCAGACAGAAGTAGTGCAGTTAAAATATTAATATGGAAATAAAGTTCAAGTACCTCAGATTTGTACGACAGACTGGAGGTCTGTGAGGGTCAGACAGGATCCATCTTCATCATCTTCATCATCATCAGAACTGGTTCAGCTGGGACTGATCATGGTAGAAAAACTCAAACTGGGTTTGGTGTTTCCTCAAGAGACACAAACAAACAAACAGCTGGACTTAAACATCAGTTTGTTTCAGACAGCAGGTATCAGAGTTTAACTACATTTAATAATCACTTAATAACACGACTTATCATTAATGAGTCAGAAACATTTGTAATAATAAAATTGATCTCAGCACCCGTTGATTATCTTCTGTTAATTATACCTGATTAACTTGTTCATTAATTAGTCAATCAACAGAAAATCTACAAAAATGTCGGTTTTAATCATTTCTACCCAAAAAGTCAAAACTTCATTGTGTCCAGCTGCTGTTTTTTTTGTTTTACTGAGAGTCATTTTGTACTGATGGTTTCTCACATTGATAAATTTAATAAACAATTAATCAAAACATCATCAAGTTGCAGCTTTTGTTTTTTTTTAAGTTTACCTGGTTAACTTGCACTTGTTTCAACATATAGAAAGACTCAAATTAAGTAATTTCAATGCGGTTGAGATTAAATAACAATAAAAGAGAAGGAGCCAAGAGGTTTCACACATTTTGGTTCTCTGGGGTTTTGATCCATCTTTACAAAGTTTCAATCCAACAGTCTAAGACAGTAAAAGTGACTTTTTAAATGTTATTTGTATTTCATTACTGATTAATCATAATTAATTATTCATCATCTCAGCTCTTCTTCAGATGTTCATTTAGTTGTTTGAGTTCGTCATAGTATTTTGCTTAAAATTCTAATTAAATTTTTCACCATAATCTGTCAAATCATGTAATATTTTAATCCACATTTATCAACTATAATTTATTATAGGAATAATCAATAATAATGTAAATGTTGAGTTATTGGCCCTGATATCTATCGTGCATCAAAGGAGGAAAACTAAATAAATGAGTTCACATATGTTTTGTTGTTCTGGTTCACAATGTTTGTTTCATTTGTTTTGTCAGAAGCTTCTTTATCTCGTTTTTAATCTGTTCGTCTTAAGTGAATAAACATCAAGAATCTCTGTCAAACAGACTTAAGTTAATGTTTAACGTTTATGACCAAACAGCGACATTATCCGCAGTTTTCTGCGGTTCTTACCTGATAAACGTCCGTCAGCAGACAAATAGACGAGCTGCAGTTTTAACAAGCACAAACACACCGGAAACGTCTTTTAGTGAGGTTATTTCATCGGTAAATACAAAGATAAACTCAGAGTTTAATGTAAGGAGCTGCTGACTGTCAGCTAACATCCGCCATGTTGCTCTGAGCCGGAAGTGGAGCCGGACCAGGAGGGGGGAGGAGGCGGGAATCTGATGCTGCGTTCACTTCAGTCAGAAAAATGAATGTAGGCTACTATTTATTTTTGTGTTCTAAAGTAAATTTATCAGCATTTACCATTTTATTGGACTTATCTTTTACAAGCTTTTTATTGTAAGTTTCAAAGTATTTTCTTTTTTACAGACATTCCGAAAACCTATTTCAAAGTGTGATTTTCATCTAATAAATGAAATTTATATGATATGAAATCATCACTCACAAATATGTACATTTCTTACATATGAGTGTTTTAACTTTCATAGATCACAGACGCAGTTTTATGTATTTTCAGATATAATATCCTTCATCGTCAAAAAACAGAAAAACATTTTGAGTTGAAGACTCGTGATTATTTTATTTTATTTTATTCTATGATTTGTTGTTGTTAGGGGTTTTGTTTATTTAATCGTTATTATTTTGCAGTTGTTGATGATTTTCATTTTAATTATATTTGCTCAGTCTTTTACTGGAAGTTACAATTCTTATTAAATCTATGTTCCACAATTACTAAAAAAGAATTCATATTTGATGTCTGAATCTACAGAGTTTCCAGTAGAACGTGAACGCTTCATAGTTCGTTGTTTTGTTGATAAAGTTTTGTTCAAACAATGACGTCATTTGTTCCGCGTTGGCCTGGACGTGGCACCGAGGAGGAGCTGAGCTGCGCCCACTCTCCGCTCTAGTTCTCCGCTGGTTCTCCCGGTTCTCCCGGTTGTCTCCCGCCTGTTGTCTGGTCTCTGTGCGGCTCGGAGAGCAGTCTGTCCCGGACTTACCTGTCTCACTGTCCCCGTCAGGGTTAGATCTGCTCCGGGATAAAATGGGTCTGACCATCTCCAGTCTGTTCTCCAGGTTCTTCGGAAAGAAGCAGATGAGGATCCTGATGGGTGAGAACAGCTAGCACAGGCTAGGCTAACTGCTAACATGCTAACCGGCTGCTGAAAACAGCCTGAGACCAGCTGGTACTGTTCTCACTGTCTGATAGAGAACCGTTCTCATGTCTAAAGAACCTACAGGTTCATATGGAACTACGACTGTAATAGAAAACGTAAAAACACAAGCAAACGGGGCTAATAGAGCTAGCTGAAGCTAAGCTAACAGACGGAGGTAGAGAACCGTTAGCTGCTAACTAGCGGTCTGACAGCGTCAGTGTACCGGCTGCTTCTAACTCATCGTTATCTGTTTAACTGTTAATTAACTGTTGATTACCTGCAGTCAATATTTAAAGTTTGTCATCCTATGTAGTTATTGTTTATCCGTCATAAGAGAGAGGGTCGAATAATGTTTAAAAAATAATTTATTTCAGAGTTCAGCTGATGTGTTGTTTTATGTGTTTATCTCTACAACAAAGTCACATCAACTGTTGTTTAAAACTGCAGTTTAATTCAACTGTTGTTTAACTCCGAAGATAAATAAAGACACTGTTAACACTGTTAAAGTAAATGTTGTTTAAAGCAGTCATTCCCAAACACTGGGTCGGGACCCACAGGTGGGTCACAGGAGATTTAAATAAGTAAAACAGTATGGAGGAAATGTAGTAAATTTAAGATAAATATCTGCAGTACAACTGTTATAAAACGTATCGATGTGGAAGCTGTTAATTCTGTCTACATGCTCTGATTTAGTCTCATTTATGAAGCAGGATTAAATGTCCTGTGTTGTTTTCCTGATAAGAGCAAATAAAAACAATGAGATGGCCAGCTAACTCAGCCTAAATTAATGTATTAGAGTATTAGTATTGCAATCATTAATGGACTATTAATCAATTATTGAATTAATCACCAACTATTTTGATAATCGATTAAACGGTTTGAGTCATCAAACAATCGAAATTCTGATTTCAGCTTCTTAAATGTGAATATTTTCTCAGGGCTGTAAGTAAAACAAGACATTTGAGGACATCGACTTTGGGAAACACCGATCAACATTTTTCTGTTTTCTGACATTTTAAAACAATCAACTATTAATCGATCAATTAAGAAAATAATCGACTGATCAATCCACTGTGAAAATAATCATTAATTGTTAGCTGCAACCATAGAATGTATTTCTCATATATATAGTTTTAACATGTTTATATGTTTTCAGTAAAACCATCAAGATAAAAAAATAAATTATGCACAAATGAACTGTTATCAGAATGTATTGATAAATTGACTAGGGTTGCAGTAGTTTGTCATTTAAAAAAAAATTGTCTCCATGAAAAAACTTTGGGAAACTCTGATCTAAACATTGAAAGAGTGCAGCTGATGTGTTGTTGACTATTGTTAATGTCATTTAAAACATATTTTACATCCAAACTGGCCAAAAACAAGCACATCTGTTCAATATTGTTTTCATTTTGAAGTCGTTACAATGTGATTAATAAAAAAAAGAAACACCTTTAAAACGATATTCCACCCCAGAGTGATAGTCCATTCAATATGTACTCACCTCTATGCTGATGTGATGATGGTGAAGATCTTCAGTTCACTAAACAATCCTGGAGTTTCAGCAGAAAACAGGGTTGCAGCCAAATCCAGTATAATGGCAGTGAATGGAGACCACGGATAAAATGTAAAAAAAAAAAGAACACAAAACAAACACAAAATGTCTCCATCCTGCTCGTGTGGTGTAATCCAAGTGTCCGTGAGCTGCGGCATTAAAATTTAACCACAAAAGATGCCATTTACACCATATTTTTAGCTGAAATGTCAACTGTAGTCTCTCAGGTAGGATGTAAACATGGCGTCGATGTATCACGAGACTTCTTATATCTCTTAACAGATGCACGTGTGAAAATATCGCGAGATCTCTTGTGCATCTGGCTCGAGTCTGAGAGGCTACAGTTGACATTTCGGAATATTGCTTTAAAAGTAAACCTGATGTTAAATCCAACTTTATAAAAAAATAACAATTTTTAAATTTGTAAAATTGTATTTAAGACATTTTCAGGCCTAAAATTCAGATTTTAGGCTTTGTAAGAAACTACAGAAACCATGTGTAGAGATGACTGTTGGTGCTTTCACCAAATATTGACATGGTGGGATTTTGGATCAATAATCAGTCAGTAATGTGGCGATAATGACTAAGTGGGTAAAGGAAAATAAAAGAACAGCCATAACAGTCTGATAAGTTTCCTCACTTTACTGTAACGCAGCCTTTAAAACCAGCAGAGGCCAACACGTATCACCATATCCAAAATCTGAGACAATATCTGATATAATATCAATATATTTATCCGCTGTAATCGGCACATGTTGGACAGTATACACGGTGGATTCTGGTTGGCTGATATTGTCGGTCTGACTGTAGTTTGAACTGTACTAAATGATTAGAGAGTGAAGTTAAACGTGTTGTTAAAGTTTTACAGTGTGATATTTATTGTGTTTCAGTGGGTTTGGACGCAGCTGGAAAAACTACGATCCTGTACAAACTGAAACTGGGAGAGATTGTCACCACCATCCCAACTATTGGTAATCAATCAATAACACTCATATTGATCTGATCACTTCTCACTGTTGTCTGTGTGTGTCAGCTGCTGTTTGCTCCTCACATCACCTGTCAGGTCAGATATTTATCGTAATCGTTATCGATTCATTTGTTTGTTTTTACCATTAAAGAAGAAATCTGTAATAAATTTACTGTAATCAATCGTAAAATGACCCGATGTGTCATCAATCAGAGATTAAAGAAATGTGTTCTTCTCTGACAACACTACAGCAGCAAGTGCTCATCTGAGAGGCACGTTCCAGTGAAGAACATCTGTTTTTGTTTGTCATAGTGTCTGTTTATAAGCTGTCATAAATCGTTAATAAGCTTTTATAAGGAGTCAATGTTTGTAACAGTTAAATTGTTTAAAATGTTAATGGAGTTTGGCAGCAGTGAGACAGTGTGTTTTCAAGATAACAGGCTGAACTTTACATCAACAGACAACTGACAAAGTTATAAACAGCTGATCATTGACAGAGTTATAAACAGCTGATCATTGACAGAGTTTAACACTGATCATGACAGTTATAAACAGCTGATCATTGACAGAGTTATAAGCAGCTGATCATTGACAGAGTTATAAACAGCTGATCATTGACAGAGTTATAAACAGCTGATCACGACAGTTATAAACAGCTGATCATTGACAGAGTTATAAACAGCTGATCACTAACAGTTATAAACAGCTGATCATTGACAGAGTTATAAACAGCTGATCACTGACAGAGTTATAAACAGCTGATCACTGACAGTTATAAACAGCTGATCACTGACAGAGTTATAAGCAGCTGATCATTGACAGTTATAAACAGCTGATCATTGACAGTATAAACAGCTGATCATTGACAGTTATAAACAGCTGATCACTGACAGAGTTATAAGCAGCTGATCATTGACAGTTATAAACAGCTGATCATTGACAGTATAAACAGCTGATCACTGACAGAGTTATAAACAGCTGATCACTGACAGTTATAAACAGCTGATCCACTGACAGAGGAGGACTTGTCTTCACTTCTTGTTGTCAAAGTATAATGTTGAGTTTGTCCTGCAGTGCTCCTGAGTAAAATGTCCCTTTAAACTCAAACTAAGCAGCTGTTCACACTGAACACATTTGTTTGTTTGTTTGTTTCAGGTTTTAATGTGGAGACGGTCGAATACAAGAACATCTGTTTCACAGTTTGGGACGTTGGTGGTCAGGACAAGATTAGACCTCTGTGGAGACACTACTTCCAGAACACACAGGTACTGAGACAGAACCTGAACGGGTCATCTGTAGTGTGTGAGTGGATCAGTGCAGGTTCTTCACACTGACTCACTCTGTCTGTCATGTAAACTGTGTGATGAGAAAATATGCAACAGCTGATATTAATGGTGGTGTGTGTGTGTGTGTGTGTGTGTGTGTGTGTGTGTGTGTGTGTGTGTGTGTGTGTGTGTGTCTGACCTCTGCGTGACCTCTGCATGGTGTGTTCAGGGTCTGATCTTTGTAGTGGACAGTAATGACAGAGAGAGAGTAGCAGAGTCTGCAGAGGAGCTCTCCAAGATGGTGAGTAACTAACAGCAACTATGTCACCAGTCACATGATCCTGTAGAGGCATGATGTCATCAGTCACATGACTGTCTCTGTCTGCAGATCAGTGAGGATGAGCTGAAAGAGGCGGTTCTTCTGGTGTTTGCTAACAAACAGGATCTTCCCAACGCCATGGGAGTCAGTGAACTCACAGACAAACTGGGTCTGCAGAGCCTGCGCAGCAGAACCGTAAGGATCAATACACATCAGTCATCAGCACTTACCGATCAGATATCAGTACTTATCAGTCATCAATACATGAGTGAATACGTGTTCAAACTGCACACAGTGTAGTTTAAACCTGGTTTATCTAATCCAGACTGACATGTAGTCATGGTTCAGCTTCAGTTGATCAGACATCTGACAGGAAGTTCTCTTAAGTAATAGCGTGCTCTTATTTTGAAATAAAGCTTCCTGATTGTTTCACATGTTGGACCCATTTATTGACCGCAGGCTGCAGGTTACTTCATAAAGTTCTCTGAAAAACATGAACAACACTGGATACATAAAAACTTTAAGATGTAACTTGTTTATAACGTGGTGTTCTGTGGACGCTGGTTCCCTACATGATATTAACATGTCAGTCTGGATTTAACAGCAGGGCTCACCTGTCCAGGTGTAGACGTCTAACCACAGTGTCACCTGTCTGTCTCTCTGTCTGTCTCCTCAGTGGCACGTCCAGGCCACCTGTGCCACTCAGGGTACTGGTCTGTATGAAGGTCTGGACTGGCTGTCCAATGAGCTGTCAAAACGTTAGGTCACCTGACAGGAAGCAGCTGACTGGTTTCACCTGTACAAACTGATGAAGAGGAGGAGGAGGAGCATTTCAAAGGACTGTTTCTGTTTGTTTTTTTTAAATTATAAATGTGTCTGTCTGTCTGTAGGAGGAAGTGATGTCATGGACTCTGAGCTCACTTTGATTTCCCATCATCCTCTTCTGTTCTTCCTGCAGATGTTTGTTAGATCTGTTTTCCTTTTTTCTTTTAATCCGCATGTTTTAACTCAGAATCATGTGACCGGATGTGATGAAGAGGAGGGGTCGGGCGAACACAGGTAACGAAGTACCTGTAGGCAAGGGGCAGGGTTTGTGGCAGGTGACTGTGTATGGGGGTGGAGTTTATGACTGAAGACAGTGTACCTGTGCGAGGGGGGCGGGTTTATGACAGGTGACTGTCACCTGGTCGTTTGACTGATTCCAGAGCCGAACCTGAAGGCCTCGTCATTCCTTACCAATGTGAAGAAGAAGAAGAGAGACGATGATGATGCAATAAAGGTTTTTTTTTCTTCTCAGCTGTTTCCTGTCAGTAATTCTTAATTGATAGAATTTATTTATTTATTATATATTTTATTGATTAGAAAGATTGATTGATTGATTGATTATTGTGTTGTTTTGGTCTGGATACTGAACTTTGATACCTCCACACTGTAGAGCAGAGGTTTTTGTCTTTTCCATCTTCATCATCTTCTTCCTCTTTGTCTTTTTTTCTGTCTTCTTTGTCTTTTTAGTTTTCTTCTTTTTCGTCTGTTCCATCATCTTCATCGTTTCCATCTTTTCTGACATTTTCATCTTTTTTGTCATCGTTTTATTTAGAGGTGTGGACTCGAGACACATGACTTGCACTTGGGTCATACTCGAGCCACAAATTTGCTAACTTTAGACTCGACATGAAAAAATCAAAAAAGACTTGCAACGGGACTTGGACTGTAACAGCAGTGACTCGTGACTTGACTTGAACTTGAGCCTTTTGACTTGAAGACACTTGGACAGTGAGTCGAGGTTCTGTTGGCGGCTCTGCTGAAGAGACGTGACAGCTTGTTGAGGACATAAACCCAATGTTTTGGAAGTTTAGGACTTGAGACTTGCAAAACTGTGACTTGGTTCCACCTCTGTTATTGAGTTTTGAAAACTGCTGTCATGTGCGAGCAAATTTCAAATTTCAGAGTAAATCTCAACAGCGTCAGTGCGCCAATGAGCTCACAGCATGTTTGTACTATGATCTAGCAAGACTGCTGATTGGTTGTTAAAAGTCTCATGTCCTGGAGGCCCGCAGGAAAAATCCTGTTATGGCCAACGTATGTGTGTAGATTTTTTCATGTCATGATTTTGCATAAAAATTATCTTTTTTTAATTGTTGTTAAAACGTTTATTTTTGTCTCTTGTTATGTAATTTATTCATTTGATGTCATAAAAAAGAGGAAACATGTTCAAAGTTTATTAGCAGGAACATAAATTGAAAAATCTGTTAACATGGCAAATATCTGAAGAAAACACACCAACCTCATCATGTTATGATGTTTTAATTTTTATGTGATTACAGCAGCGTCCCTGTCGCCATGACAACAAGCATTTATTCTGTTTCTCGTTTGAACAAGAAAATGTTTTGGGTTAACTGGACACTTTTCATGTTGTTGAGACATTTTATTTTAGTAAAAATTAAATTAATTTCTAAACTTTAGTGCTGATGCAGAAAATCATCTCAGCTTGTTCTTAAGCGAAAATGGCGACACGTTTTAACAAAAAACACTGTCGATATGTCGTAATAAAACGAAACAACATGAGACAACTAAGATAAACAAGAAAAGTTTCTGACTTTAAAGAACCAGTGTGGATTTAATTTCACCATCGGATCAAATGATTATTTATTTTTTATTGACATTTTTCTTGATGTTTCTGCTCAACAAGTTGTTTAACAAGAAACCAGACCTTCAGAATAAAAGCAGCAAATACTGGAATTAAGAAAAAATATAATTTATAGGAAACAGACTGAAAGCATTCGAGTCACAGTGCATTGATTATTGAATTAATATTGATTATCTCCAAATAGAAAACTTTGTACATGACTGTTAAATTACATGTAAAACATGTAATTTAACAGTCAGTCAGGACTGATGATGAGGAGTCGACTGGTCGCCTGTAGCTTATTGGTCAGTTATCAGTTCACTCTGATCAGGACAAAATGCGCTGAAACAGTTAAAGTTTAAATCTTTTTATTTTCAATCACACGCAGATTAAATACACAGATTCAAACATACAAAACTTTATTTAAATCAGACATAAGCTGCAGGTCACTGTTGAACCCCCTGTTGACCTTCATCATCATCATCATCATCAACAGACCACCCGACTGTGGAGCTAAACACTGATTGGCTCTTGCTGGTTGTTCTGACGTTTGACCACAAAAACCTTCTGACCAGAGACCGTCACCGCATAGACGAAGTCCTCAAGAATCACTGAGGAGAGACCACAGAGCACAGGTGAGTCACTGCAGGTGAGTCACCACAGGTGAGGGGGTCACATGGTCACTCTGTATGTGCGTGTGTTACCTGACATGCGCTTGAATGGTGGCTCAGCTGATCCAGGTAACCTGAACCGACTCGCTGTTCGAACCATCTGCATCATCACACCTGCTGTGTGTTCATCATTCTCCAGCTCACCTGCAGACTGATAAGGGGGTGGGGCACACAGGGGTCAAAGGTCAAGAGGATCACAGCACAATGAAAACTGAACATTAAGTATATTTTATAAATGATAATGTTGTCACGTGACATACCGTACACCAAACTCCATTTAAATTTCAACATTTTCTTATCTACGGATTCCTATGTAAATGTCGAATTTTTTAATAGTCCCAAAACCAAACTCCATTAAGAATTCAAAGGGTTTGAAGCTGCTTAATCCATTAATTCCTGTTTGCTGTTAATATTATTGATTATCAAATGTCAACTCAGCACTTATAATCCAGCAAGAAAAGCTGATTCTCCTGTAGCTCCTGTCAAGTCCTAAAATGTTTAATATTTGGTTATTCAGCTACACATTTACTGCTATCTATTGGAGGATTAAACTGATTTAATTATGAATGGAGTTTGGTGTGTCAGTGATCAAACTATCAGCCTCCCTGTAATTTAAATGAGTCTCCCACCAAACTCCAGTTAAAAAATTAGTGGCTCCTACCAGTTCATAAACAGTCTGTCCTTTCATGTGCAGATTAACATGTTAAAAAGACAGAAATGTGAATGGAGTTTGGTGCAGATTAATATGTTGTTTTATTGTTGTTTGTAAATAGTTTGGTCAGGTATTTACAGATCAGGTGTTTAGGATTCAGGTGTTTTGGGGTCAGGTGACACTCACGGCCAGGACTCCGTCCTCGCTGATGACCAGGTACCCGAGCTGGTCCGGGATCCGCTCCAGACCCGCAGTCAGAGCTGCTGTCGTCTGAAAACACACAGGATCATACTGAGCTAGCAGGCTAAAAGCTAACAGGCTAACCACTGTCAGTAAAACTGTGACAAAATGTAAACTCCGAGTCACGTGAACGTCACAGTGAAGTTCAAATAATTTGATTTAATCAAACAGAAAATATCACAAACATCAGAGCAGCTCACCATTCTGCTTTTTTCTTCTTCTGCTGTTTCTCCTCCTGCTGTTTTTAGTTTTGCTGCATTTCCGTCTTTCAGTGTGACGTCTCACATGACTGTTGAGACCTTCAGGGGCTGTCGGAAATAACCACACAATTCCAAAATCAACACATTAGCAGTAAAAATTCAACTTACATTGTACTTTAAGAAGTGTCACTTTCTGGTGAGCTGATTTTACTGCAGTTTCATTTTTACTTTATTTCAACGTATTGCTGCCACATCAGGAAAAACAAAATGGATCAGTATTACGTTATAACATGAAAAGTTTATTGTTCTAACAAGAAGTTTTTCACGTTATAACAATGTAGTTTAATGATAAAACGTGATAACTTATATTGTAAAAACGTGAAAAGTTTCATGTTATAACGTGATAATTATATTCTAAGAACATGAAAAGTTTCACGTTCTAACAATATATTTTCACGTTATAACAATATAGTTTCATGTTATAACGTGATAATTTATATTGTAAGAACGTGAAAAGTTATCACGTTACAACGTGAAACTAACAAATCAACATTAATAACTAAACAAACAGGGAAAAAGCTGATAATAAAACAGTGAAACACAAACAAACTGTTTCTGTCTCAGAGGGAAAAAAAACTTTAGAAACTTTAGAAGATTTGAAGCTGAGTTTTACAGTGAGCACCTGAAGGCACCATGTTGCGGTCATAGTTTTAATTTATTTCGACCAACGTTTCTGTTTAATGTATTTAATATGAAGTGTGATGGAAAGAGCTGCAGTTAACTGATTTAACTAGTTTAATGATGTTTTCGCGTTTTCCTCCAAACCACAGGGGGGCGCTCTCGCACCTCTCTTTACCTCTTCAACTAAAAGCGGAAGTGTGTGTCAGCTGACTTCCATCACATGACCTGCAGCAACTGTCTGTCAGCAGCTCTTTCATTTTTCTCCTCCGTGTTTTTCTCCGTTAAATCTTTGATCTTTGGAGCTCGCGATGGCCGTGCGCGGGAAACTGATCGCTGTGATCGGTGACGAGGACACGTGCACCGGCTTCCTGCTCGGAGGGATCGGAGAACTCAACAAGAACCGGAAACCCAATTTCTTAGTGGTGGAGAAGGACACGAGCATCACGGAGATCGAAGAGACCTTCAAGTAAAAACCTGCATCACTGCGCGCTAAACTACACTAAAAAATCACTTTAATTTAAAGTTTTACCTACATTTATAATTCACTGGTTTCACTGACTCGCGAGGACAGTCATGAGGGGCCAAATGTCACACTCGTTATATAAATAATCAATCAATATAAATAATCCAGCAGCAGATGTTAAACAGCTCAGAATTCTCAATGTCAATCTGAGTCTTAATTAGGTTATAATTTGAAAGGAGTTTGGTTTGGTGTTTTGTTTTTTTGTTTGTTTGTTGTTGTTTTTGTGTGTGTGTGTGTCTGTCTGTCTGTCTGTAATTCCCCTTTTAGCCCCTCTGGACTCAAGTGTTGTGGAGTCATAGGAGTTATAAAATAAGATTAAGAAAAGAAAATGTGGTGTTATTTAAGTTTAAGTTTTAAAGCTTTTAAAACATATGCATTTATTCATTGTATATAAAACACTGCATTTTTTTCTGTACATTTGAAAAATATATTTTTTTAATATAATGTGCTTTTTTATATAATGAGCTTTTGCATTTGCTTGAATTAATTGTTGGCTGCCCAGAGCCAGCTGATTGGCTAAGTACTTCAAAGAAAAGCTAAAATCAACAGTGTGACACAGCTGCTGATCCTACTGTGATTAAAAAAGTTCTTGAACTAATCTTAAACCTCAAACCAAATTCCATTCAATTATCAAATCATTTAAAGATTTACTAACCTTTTAAATTTTTGTGGAATACCAAAGTAGCAGGTGCCAAATGTTAAGTCAGATAATAAATTATTCAGCTGGCAGCTTATAGAAATTGACTAAAATAATCAAAATCACATGTTACTGTCACATCATGCTCAATAAAATGTGAAGTTCTGAGGTCTAAAGTCTAATAAATAGATCAATAGAATAAACTGAATCTAACAATGAACATTTTAAAGTTTGACTTGTCTGTTAATATCCTGTAGGAGATTAATTTCTAATTAGCCATTTTGATATTAATTAAATCAAACTCTTCTGAATTCACCAGCAGCTAATATCAATTCATAAAATGTCTTAAACTTTGTTTTACTCAGTGTACATTTACTGGCATCAACAAGAATGTTAAACAGTTAGAAAACTGAATGGAGTTTGGTGTAATATTGTTTCTGGGTTCTTCATGTATTATTCTTCTCCTCCGTCTTCGTCCCTCCAGGAGCTTCTTGGCACGTAACGACATCGGCATCATCCTCATCAACCAGTTCATAGCCGAGATGATCCGTCACGCCATCGATGCCCACATGCAGTCCATCCCCGCTGTGCTGGAGATCCCGTCCAAAGAGCACCCGTACGACGCATCCAAGGACTCCATCCTGCGCCGAGCCAAGGGCATGTTCTCGGCCGAGGACTTCCGATAAACACATGCACACAGATGGTGTGTGTTGTTAGCTGTGTGACGGATGGAAACGTCCCTGACTGGTGTCGTTGTTTACACTGATGGTGATTAACGACCTGAACATATTGATCTGTACTCATTCATTCCTCTGTTTGTTTCTGCCTGTTGTGAGTAAAAACAGTTTAATTTCCATGAAGTGAAGACGTGTCAGAGGTCATGTGACCGAGAGTCATTCTCAGATGTGTCAGAGGTCATGTGACCGACAGTCATTCTCAGACCAAACCTCTGCTGAAAAACGTTTTCCTTCATGGAAACAGTTTGTGTGTCTGTTTGTTCCACATGTTTAACTTATGAAACAGATGTTAAAGATAATAAATAATGTTGGTTGTGATTTTTTGATTTGTCTTTTTTATTCATGAACTTCAAAACCTGCTGAAAAGCTGAAGAAACTAAACTCATCTTCAGTCAGTAAAAGTGTTTGAATCATTTTAAAAACAAACATTTGTTTGTACAGAGTGACTGAATATATTGATCGATAGATTCTGTTGTTCCAGTAGCAGGTGATCAATCACATATGTCAACATAAGAACAAGAATCTAAATATCAATAAAAAAAAGTAGAAAAGTCCTCAGCACAGCCTGTAGATAATAAGATAAATATCTATATAATAAACAATTTAAAGAATATATACGTGATGATGTATAGTGATCAGATTGTTACTGTGAAATAAATCCCAACAGGATGATACAGGACCTTATTACAACACTTATTACATGGTTACTTACAACAACAAAATAACATTTAGCACATATTCATTTGACACAAAGTATTAATTTTAAAATGTCAGTGATTTAACAATGATTTTATTTGTTCCTTCAGAGTCTGTGATCAGAACTGTGTCCATACCAACAGCCTGTTCTTCATAAGGGGGTCATCCCTATGTTCCCACATTTCTAAGAGTTGTTTTTTTTTTTTTTTTTTCAAAATTAGGGTTAGAGTTAGGGTTATACACAGACACACACAGACATGCTTTTCTCTATTATATAATTAGATTACTTAGAAATGTGGGAACATAGACACCCTCCCCTTCATAAGTGGGTGCAGGGTGGGTGTCTCTGCTTGTCCTCTTCCTCCTTCATAAGAACTTATTCAAAAATAACAGACCAAAGCCATGTAATCAATTATTATACACCACAGATATACTAAAATGTTAAATATTTTACATTATAGACATTTGACACTGTCAAGTTGGAGGTTTTTGTTTTTGTGTTTATTTAAAAATGTTGAATCTGATTTTGACTCCTGAGTCTGGAGATCTGCTGAGACTGAAGTTATATATACAGTGCTTAACAAATTTATTAGACCACCTGTCAAAAAACGAGAAAACATAAATATTTTAGAAATCTTTCAAAAACTTGTTTAAAACTAAAAATGTCATTGTTATTTATTTGGTAAATAACAAACTGAAACAAATAAATAGTCCTTTTTCACACATAATAACCAAAAATATTAATATCATAACAGCTTGTATTCTTGCTGACATTGTTTTTATGTACTTTTCAACAGTCTCTTTTGTTATTGAGTTCCTAATAGTTTCTAGCTGTTCCCACAGACTTGCTTTAGATGAAACGTTTGTACGATCAATCTTTGAACCTACTAAATCCCAGATTTATTCAATAGGATTCAAATCCGGACTTTGACTTGGCCAGTCCATCAGTTCCAGGACTCCAGATTCTTTTTTCTTGGTCAAATAGTCTCTGCACAGCTTTGAAGTCTGCTTGGGGTCATTGTCTTGTTGGTATATGAACCCACGACCAATCAGATTCAGTCCAGAAGGGATTCCATGATGCACTAAGATGTTATGGTAGACATTCTTGTTCATGATACCATCGATTTTCACTAATTTGCCCACGCCATTTCCACAAATGGAACCCAATACCATAATGGAATCTCCACCGTGTTTCACTGTGGCTGCAATGCATCTGGCATCAAAACGTTCTCCAGCTTTTCTGCGGACATAAACACGACAATGCTGAACGAAGAGTTCAAACTTGGACTCGTCCATCCAGAGTACCTTCTTCCAGTCATCAACAGTCCAGTGTTTGTGCTCTCTGGCAAATCTGAGGTGTTTCTGGATGTTTGCAGGCCTCAATAATGGCTTCTTAGCAGCTAGTCTTCCCTTTAAGCCTTGTTCTGTCAGTCGTCTGCTTATGGTCATTCTGGAGACTTTCTCAGACTCTGATCTAGAAGCATTTATTTCTGCCTGAAGATCAGCAGTGCTCTTGCTTCTGTCTCTAGCAGGGACGGTTTTTGCTATGGGCAATGTGGGCGTCCGCCCAGGGCGCAATCTATTTGGGGGCACACGAGCGCCCTCAAAAAAAAGAAAAAAAAAAAAGAAAAAATCGCCAGTTTTCTAGACTAATACCGCTCATTTCCACGTCAAGTTAGTGGAGTAGGCGCTGGGGCGCCCCTACTATCATGTCACCTTGCTGCTGAGAGTCATGTATACAGGTTGTGTGTGTCAGAAGAAAAGGCAGGGGGGAGACGGGAGGGGGATCAACTCGCAACTGCAGAGGTTGTTAGCAGGTTGAGTCTCACTCTCAGAGGAAAAGCAAGGCGGGGGGGCGAGGGATAGACTGGCCTCTTATGATCCCCGGCCACACAACACAAACTACTGCTTCCAAATAAACTGTATTTCGTTCATAAAATTAACAGATATTATTAAATTTATTGGGTTATGTGAAAATGTAAAAAACAAAAAAAACAACAACAAAAAAAACAAACAAATGGGGTGGGTGGTTCGCGCTGGGCGCAAAACTAACCAGGACCGCCTCTGGTCTCTAGTACTTAAAATCTTGAGGTGTCTGACATCTGCTTCAGTGAACTTTCGTTTCCTGCCTCTTCCTTGGTGCATTTTGTAAGTACCAGTCTCGGCAGTTTACTCCAAAGCATACTTGACCACACTGTGAGGACATTTTACGTCTTTCCCTATTTGTCTCAGAGACCATCCAGCATCATGAAGTGCTTTAATGTGGACTCTTTCATTTTCAGTGACGACGTTTTACCATTTTGAACAGGAATGAGGAATTTCAAACTGAATTCACCTTTTTATACCCAAATTTGAGCCACTGGGCTTCTCTGAGAAGTCAGAAATTAATCAAGCATAACATTCAACCACTAAAACTCATTTTTCTGTTCAGGAATGCAAGTAAATAACTATAATTTGACATCTTAATCAAGAAATAATAATGTGCTTTACTATTTTCTCCATTTTTTGTAAAACAGTAAATTTGAACATTCATGGATAACAATAATAATTATATTTTAGCATTAGAAATATCATTTTGGTTAAAGAGCTTCTACATACTGGTGTATTAACCATTACAGAAACATAAAAAATTATTTTGGTAATTACCAATGCTGTTAATTTAGGGCAGCTGTGGCATAAACCTTACATTGGATGGTGGTCTAATAAATTTGTTAAGCACTGTATATATCCACACATATATATTTGTTTATTTATTTATATTTACAGTATGTTGGTATTATATATGTAATGACGCTGCAGTGAACGAACACACAGCACTTCTTATTAAAAGAGCAGAAAATGCAATAAATGATCCAGTTTATCTGAACTGTAGTTGGAGTGCAGGTTGCCGTGGCAACTTCTTTAATGTATAGAACGAATCAGTGTTCAGCTGTGAATTATCAAATACAGCAAGAAGAGAAAGAATTAATGAATTATTAATTTACAACATTTAAAAATGTCATCATCACATTAATAATTAATAAAAACATCTGTGACGTCAGTGTGAACACCTGATACTGACTCTGGATCAGTTCTGTTACCATGACAACATGGGAGTTTATACAGTTTGTGAAACACAAACCTGCAGGAAGTGACTTTATTATGAGCTCATGATGTCATAGAGTGATGGTACAACTGACCTGACAGTGAGCGGAGGTGTGTTTGATTTATGGAGTAGGTCAGTCCTCAGGGAGGAACATGAAGTTCACAGTGTCCAGTCACAGATCACAGGTGATTTTAATCAATGAACAGCCAATTCTCTGACACAGTGACATTTTCACAGAAAACAGTAAAGTCAGTGAGACTAACGAGGGCTCCGTTCCATTCAGCTCAGACAGAGTCAGAGTGCTGCTGTTGTTCATGTTGGCTCACTGGAACACTCTGCTACATTAAGTGGAACAAGGCCTTAAAGAGTCTAATGAAGAAGAAGAAGAAGCAGGTTTCAGTCAGCATGCTGCTGATGTCATGATGACATAATCTGATGTAAGTTGTACTTGAACTTTTGTTTTTTTGTGGTTTTGGTCCAGATGTCAGAAACCACACACACAAACACACACTGACCTTCATCAGACCTTCATCATGTTTGAAAACAAACACACATGATGACTCACTGACCCTGAGACTCTCTGACAGTCGGGTTGCCAGGTTGGTTTCATCATTTACAGAAACATAAAACCTTAAAATCTGCACCAACTGATTAGAAAAAAACAAATATGATCAATAATCAACAATATATCCTAATCCATGAATTATTGTTTCTGTGTTATAAAATGTAGAGATATTTGAATGGAGTTTGGTGTAATTTTAACTGTAACTGTGAATCTATTTTAAATGTCTGCCTTCTGCTCTAAAAATAAAGACAAAATAAAGGAACAGTTCAAATAATAAAATTTTAAGCCTGATCTCACTTTGTAAACTGCAACAAACCTCGACTGTGAGATGATTTAATGTCTAGTCCACTTGCCCAGTCCTCCCAGTTTAACCAACACAGCAGGAAACGTCCAATCTGGCAACACAGAGACACAGAGTATAAAAAGAGACAGTGAGGGTGAGTGTCCTACACTCTGACTGACTCTCCTCCTCTCTCTCTCTCTCTGTCTGTGGATCAGATGATGAAGTCGCTTCAGTCTCTGATGATGATGTTGATGATGATGATGATGATGATGATGATGATGGTGGTGGGTGTCTCTGCTGGTCCTCTTCCTCCTTCAGTCAACAGCTCCAGGTGAGATTTAAACTCAACTTTAATTTCAGCTGATAATCAATAATCACCTGCTTCTCCTGATGAATACAGATCAGATAACTGATGATCACATGTCAATAATCTGTTGTTTGTGCTCACATGATGTTTATATTTAAAATATCACCGTGACAAAACAAACAAACAACAGTTCTGATCATAAAAAATGTTAAATCAGTTAAATTCATCATAAAACTTCACGAGTTTATATGAAAAATTAAAATGTGAAATATATTAAATGTTAGTTTACCTGCAGTCTGACTGATCATCTGTTTCATTTACTGATTATTAACTATTGTGGAACAACTTGTTTAATATAGTTTAGTTGTAATTAAATAATAGAAAAACACAATCTTAAGTGTATTTTGTGTAATTTTATGTGCTAAAGTGGAACAATTCCAAACATACTGAGTAAACTTTAACTGTGTGTATTAATATATGTGCTTCAGTAATGAAATTAAAGGTTAACCTGTTTTCAACTAAAGACAACTTTAAATAAACAATTTGTAATGAAGTCCACTTTTAGTAAATATATTTAAATGAGGTGAAATAAAAGTAATAGTTTATTATAAAAGACTTTTCAGAAGTAAACTAACTTCTTTAAGTATTTGGAAATTTCTTTACTTTTTAAAAGTTCACTAATGTACAATGTTTACAATGCACTTTCAATAAAGTTATTATAATTTGAATATTGCAGAATTAGTTTTTATTTTTAGTACGTTGAAGTTTAACTTAAGAACATCAATTTTCTAGAGTATGTTTAAAAAAAATACACTTCATGCAAAAAAGTACAAGTGTATTTATAATAACTGTTGTATTTTTAAATTATATAAAGTGCTGCGATTTTAAATGAGAAAACAAAACAAAATAAAAAAAACAATCAGTATTTATGTTCTGATACAGACGGATCAGATTATTGATCAGCTCTGATATTTATGCCGAATCATTGATTAATATCAGGTTCATTGGTTCATGTGTTGAATTGATCACAGAGACGCTGATGATCAGAAGAGTGTGACTGTGACTCCTCACCTGCTCAACATCACTCAGGACAACAACAGGTGAGTTCACCTGAGGTCACCTGAGGTCACCTGACTTCACCTGAAGTTGCCTGACTTCACTTGACTTCACCTGAGGTCACCTGAGAGACGAACAGCTGACTATCTCATGATGACATCACAATATTTACATCTGTTACTCAATTATAATTTTGTTACGACGGAAAAAATGCCATTATAAGATTATGACATTGTTATGACACTGTTATGAGCGAAACTAAAAAAGTGATGATAGCATAATAACAAACTGTAGTTACAACAATAAAAGTTTTATTATATGTTCATAAATATTGTAAATATTAATGTTACGAGAATAAAACTTGTAATTATAAGATCAGAAGTTTGTATGTATTTATGACATTGTTGTGAAAAAAGTTATAATTGACATGACATGACTTATCTTCATCGTAAAATACAATTATTTTATTTCTTTATTTATTATGATATACAGTTATGATATGGTTATGGGAGCAGAACTATATAAATTATAATATAAATGATAAAAATCTTGTGTGTGACAAAAACCCCGTAATTATCACAAACTTGTGATAAGATTATAATTTGTGTAAGAGAAGAGTGAATCTTGTAATTCTGAGCAGACTCTTGTAATGTGAATAGTTTAATTGAAACATATACATATATTATATATTATAATACTTATAATAATACATGTTATTTTTATGTTATTAGAATCTTTTATAATGAGAATACATAATAGCTAATGAGAACAAAACTTGTCATTAAATTAAAACAGATAAAAAGGTTTAACAGGTCTTTCAGAATAATAATTCTGACATAAAGTGAACGTTATGAGAACTCTGTGTTGTTAGAACACAGAATTTTATGAGAAAAACAAAATAAATTAATGAGATGCAGATAATCACTGACAGATATGATAAAGTATGAAAGATTTTATGAAATAAGTTTTAGGAGTTTTAATAATAAGTTTGTTGAACTTTTGTCTCCTGAATCAAACTGAAAGACTTTGTTTGTTTTTTTCTGTCTGCAGAGTCGAGTCGAGTGTCAACAAGTCGCTGGGTGACGTCACACAGTCAGTTCACAACATGTTCACATGAGAATATGACACATTCAAACTTTACATCCAAGTTTGAAATGTTGATATTACATACCAAACTTCATTAGAAAAATCCTCGATCTTCAGATCCACAGAGAATTCATTTAGAAAACCTGCTGCAGCTACAAGAAAAATAATCTTTTTGTTTTTTTCTTGTTTCGTCTGCAGAGTCGAGTTGAGTCAGAGCATCAACGAGTCACTGGGTCACATCACACGGTCAGTTCACTACACATTATGGTCCACGTTTGTGGAACAGCTTGCCTGAGGACCTGAGGAAGATAGAAACTGTGGACATTTTTAAAAGCAAACTCAAGACCTACCTTTTTAGTCTAGCTTTTAACTGAATCTATTTTATTAATTGTATCTCTTACTATCTCTTAGACTAGTTTTAATTGAATTTTATTCTATTTATTTGTTTATGTATTTATTTATTTTATCTTATTCTATTCTATTTTTATTTATTTTTTTGACTAATTTTACATTGTTAGTTTGGCATTCAGCTGAATTTTCTTTATTTTATAATTTCATCTTTTAGATATTGACCGAATTTTAAGCAATATAGTTACCTTATCTTTTTAGTATTAAGTATCTTCTCTCAGGTGTTTCCCCACTTCAAAGTAGCGAGTGTGAGACGGCGTTTCCTCACCATTCTTAATTTCTGTGTTTTTAATATGTGTGTGTATGTGTGTGTGTGTGGGGAGGGGGTGGGGGTCATTTGTGTCTATTGTTTGCTGTATTGTTTTTATGTAACGCACTTTGAGCTGCTCCTATTGCATGAAAAGTGCTCTATAAATAAAGTCTGATTGATTGATTGATTGATTCACACACATTACATACGTATGCAATATAAAACTTTATATCCAGGTTTGACATGATCAGCTGATGTTTGGCACCAAACTTCAACAAAAAAATCCTCAATTTTAACCAAAGAGAATTAATTCAGAAAACCTGCTGCAGCTTTTAGAAAGAAAACTGAGTTTGTTTTATTTTCCTCTGCAGAAACATCTCATCATCAAACACGACGATGAACGAGACGAGTGACTTCCCTCCCGTGTAAGTTCATCCATCCATCCATTCATTCATCCATCCATCCATCCATCCATCCATCCATCCATTCATTCATTCATTCATATGTTCATTTATGACTTTTTAAAAATCAGACTTGTTGTAAATCAAGTTCAAACTCATCTTTTTTTTCCAGGATTGGATCTGTACCAGAAATGTAAGGTTTTTATCTTCATTGTATTATATATATATATCTACCTGTACAGGTAAATGTCTCTACCTGTACACAGTTTATTTACCTGTACAGGTAAATACCCAACCTTCAGCCAGATGTTCCTGTCTTTCCTCTGAGGAGCAAATATGACTGCAAGCTATAACTCTTTATTCTGACCTTTGACCTTTGACCTCTGTGAAAGAATCTAATTGGCTGGCAGAAACAACAATGGGCGCACATCTTTTATCTTGTTATCTTGAGGTTAAGACACCCGTGGTCTGGATCTTTACCTGTCTCAACTGTGGCCTCTGTCTTTACCTGTCTCACCTGTGGTCTGCACCTGTCTCACCTGTGGGCTGTACCTGTCTCACCTGTGGTCTCTATCTTTATCTGTCTCACCTGTGGTCTGCACCTGTCTCACCTGTGGGCTGTACCTGTCTCACCTGTGGTCTCTATCTTTATCTGTCTCACCTGTGGGCTGTACCTGTCTCACCTGTGGTCTCCATCTTTATCTGTCTCACCTGTGGGCTGTACCTGTCTCACCTGTGGTGTCCCACAGCCGGATCTTCAGCGTGTGTGCCCTTGCCACCTGTGTGACAGACAACCTCAGCTCCGACTTGCAGCATGGGGACGAGAAGGCAGGCACAGCCACCACTGATGCATTCGGGTTTGGAAAGAAATGAGAGGAAGCAGCATTATCTTCATCATCATCACCATTGTCAACATCAACATCATCATCATCATCATCATCATCATCCTGACCATTGCATCTGCAGCCATCCACAATGTTTTAATGTGCAAACAATCAGTTCACCAATCATAGAACATATCAGAAAATAATAATCAAGCATACAAAAAGCCTCAGGTAAGATAAAAAAAAAACAACCTCAACTACGACTCCCATCATGCATTTCGGCAGGAAAATCCAATCACAGAGCTTCACATTAACAACAAGCTGAAGCTGAAATCAGTTAACTTTTAAAGATAAAAGTCACTTTTGGATGAAGTCAGTAACCAGTCAGACAGTTGAGAGAAACAAAACCTGATTTCTTCAAACCAAAGACTGAGTTGCACAAACAAAGATTCTTAATCTGAGATTGGGTCTAATCAGAGTTTAATAAAACCAGGTCTGAAATGAATAAATTTAGATTCAAAATTGAGCAGAAAAAACTAATCTCAGTTTAGTGAATCCACATTTATCAATTTAAACCTAAATTAAATAGAGTTTAATGAATATGGCGATGCCTTCTTACTAAATGAAAATAAATAAATAGATAAAAAATATATTTGAGTGGTGCCAGGACCTAGTAAGTATAAAAGAGGAGGGAAAACAAAATGTTGCATTGTTTGCTAGCTAACTATAAACTTGAAACATTACACTGTTAACTAGCTAGCTAAACAGTTAACAAAACATTACATCGTTTGATAGCCAACTAGTTAGCCTGATTAGGCTTCTCATGATTAGCTGAATTTATGGAGCAATATGGTGAAATGACAGAAGATTAAAAATGGACAACAGCACAGTGAAGGAAAAATAGTTTTAGTGTCAGTAATTTAAACATTCAGTGGTTTGATGATCCAGGTGGGCTGACGTGTTCACTGTTGTTCTCAGAAAAATATAATATATATATATATAAAAATAAAATAACAAAAGTGAAATGAGAAACTCTTCTAATGTAAGCGGACTACATTTTCATGTTGTAATCATCAGGTGGCAGCGTGACACCATGAAATCACTCAGGAGGGCGGAGCTACAGCTCAGTGTGACTCTGCTGGTCAGGTGGTCAGAAGGTGAGGCTCTGTGATTGGCTGCTTGTCAGTGACTTCCTCCAGGTTTTATGTTCTCAGGCTTCTTGACTTCTTGTGATTTTCAATAAAAACATGAAATCACTGTTTGCATCAATCTGTCAATAAATGACATTTAATAAACTGACTCCTATGATTCAAATGTTCAATATAAAGTTAATAAACATGTGAACATTATGAACCTGACTCAGGCTGAAATTAATCATACAAATAAAAAACTGTACTAAAAGATCAGAACAGTGATCTGTTCTGTCTGAGGTGGAACATCAAACACACCAGGTCAGAGGTCAGAGGTCACACAGAGGGCTGAAGCTGTGAATTCTGAGATAAAATAATAAAATCATATGTTTGTGTGTCAGCAGGTCAGAGGTCAACAGAACAAATGAAGACTCTCCAAAGAGGTCAGTCGGTCTGTCTGTCATCAACCAATCAATCATCAATAATCATCCAAACAAAGACTAATATTCACATCACATGTTTCAGGATCAATACTCACCTGAGTGGATCACCAGGGTGAGTAACAAACAGAAACAGCTGATTGAGTTTGATTTCATTCATTATTTATTGTATTAATTCCTCGTGTTGACACCGTAAAATATGGACAGTCGCATCTTTGTTTGGTCTTTATTTTTACAGTTTTATTTTCTTTCATTTGATATTTTTATTTGATCTTTTGTATGTTTCTTTTCTTTAACATCTTATTTAAAGAGCTCATATTTTACCTGTTAAAATGACAGAGTCACAACTCAGGTTAGCTAATGTTAGCAAAATGCTAGCAAATGAGCTACCTGCATGAGTCATTAGCTATATTATGTCTGCAGGCTGTCAGTTCAGTATTGATGGTTAAATTGATATACTGATTGATGCATTGATCTACAGGATGGTGGGATACGTTGCTCCTGCCTCCTGTTTGCTCAGTATTGATTGTCGTCCATCCACCCACCCACCCACCCATCTGTCCATTCGTCCAGCTGTCCATCCGTCCATCCATCCATCCATCCATCCATCCATCCCCCGTCCACCATTCCATACAGACCAGATGAGATAATAAGATATGTAATAAATCCAGTGAGTTCTGGGTCTATCCCAGGGTCTCCACCTGGTTGGACGTGTCCAGAAAACCTCCAAAGGAAGCTGTCCATTAGGATCCTGATCAGTTGTTGAACTACCTTAGCTGGTTCCTTTCAGTTCTACTCCGAGCTCCCTCTGGATGTCTGAGCTTCTCACCCTCTCCGAGTCTAAGTTCAGATACTCATATCAGCTGCTTGTATCCACAGTCTCATTATTTCAGTCATGAACCAAAGCTTATGACCACAGGTGATGGTTGGAACCTAGAACGACTTCAGACTCAGCTCCTTCTGAACCACAATGGTCCAATGCCGACATTACTGTGGATGCTGCACCAATCTACCTTCCATCTTCCAGTCACTTGTGAACAAGACATCAAGACACTTGAACTCCTTCTCTCATGTCAACAACTCACTACAACTCACTACCCAACAGGGAGGGAGAAGTCCACCATTTTCCAGCTGGGAATCATGTCCTCAGACTTGAAGATGCCGATTCTGCAAACTGCCCCAGTGTGTGCTGGAGGTCACAGTGTGATGAAGCCAACAGAACCACATCATCTGCAAAAAGCAAAGACGCAATTCTGAGGTCCCGACACTTGACACTCTCCTCACCCCAGCTGAACCATGACATCCTGTCCATGAAGATCACAAACAGGATTAGAGACAAGGGGACAGCCCTGGAAGAGTCCAACACCAACTGAGAATGTGTTTGACTTTGTGCTGAAGACATGGACACAGCTCTCACTTTGGTTATACAGGGACCGGATGGCTTGTAGCAGTGGCCCTGTACCCCATACTCCCACAGCAACTCCCACAGGATCCTGTGGAGAGACAAGGTCATAGTTCTTCTCCAAGTCCACAAACGACATGTAGACTGGATGGTCAAACTCCCATGACCCCCCAGTAACCCTGCCAGGGTAAAGAGCCGGTTCCTGATATCTAGAGCACACCCTCTGGTCCTCCTTTTTAAAAATAGGAACCACCACCTTGTTCTGCCACTCCACAGGTCCTGACCCCAACCTCCAGGAAACACTGAAGACACATGTCAGCCAAGACAGTCCAACAGTGTCCAGAACCTGCAACATCTTAGGCTGAATCTCATTCACACCCAGTGCCTTGAGGAGCTCTGCAGGGATAGAGAGTAGTCTTCTACTGAGTCTTCAGTCTATGCCTTGTCTACAGAGGACATTTTGGTCGGGTTCAGGACTTCCTCAAAGTTCTCCTTCTATCACCTGACAACATCAGTCCAGTCTAGGTCAGCAGTTCTCCTCCCCAGCTGAACACCAAGACAAGTCCTGCTAAAGTCTTTCTCCATAACCTCCCCAAACTCCTCCCACACCAGGTTTTCACTTCAGTGACTACCAAAACTGCTGATGTGTTCATCAATGTATTGATGTATTGATGTATATATTGAGGTATTGACTGATGTATTGATTTATTGATCCACAGATACATTGCTCCTGTGGCTGCTCCTCCCACCTGCCAGCTCAGTATTTGTGCTGTGATGAATTTGGGTCATGAGCTTCAGTCTGGAGGAGATGAACTCGCCGGACGATCTACATCTGATCCTTTTGGGCATGGGAAGTGATGTCAGAAGACACGCCCACATCTGACCCACCAATCACAGAGACAGACAGACATTTTGTCTTTCCTGAAGATTTAGTTGAAATGTATTTAAAATATTTTAGAATCCATTGAGACATTGTATAGTTTATATAATTAGAGTTTAAATAGTTCATATAATTATTGTTTATACACTTTGTATATATAGAGAGTTTATGCTGCTGTGTCCTCCTTGAATTCTGGAGCCATTTGATGTTAACAATGCTGAGATCAAACTGCGTGTTTCAGTTCAGTTTGGACTCAAAGTTAAACAGAAACTGTGTCTCTGTGATGTCAGCCGTTTCTATAGTAACAGCTTCTGTCACATGGCAGTTAACAGTGATGATTTATCTGATGATGATGATGATGATGATGATGATGATGACGATTGTATGTTTTTCATGATCTGTCAGTCTTCCTGTTGGCTGGAGACAGAATGCTTCTATAATCAATAAAGTTGATTTTGATTATTGTTGATTATTGAATAATACTTTGAACTATTTTGGTTTTATGAGTGAGATTTATTTTGAATGTTGCTATTCATCCTGTGATGTTGGACTGTTCTACACTGATTTTATTAATGAAGATGAAATAAAAACCCTCAGACAACAGTTTGTCCTGCAGGTGGTGCCAGAGGAACAGAAGACACGTAAGAGACAAAACAGTTGAAACAGACTGAAGATTTCTCTGATATACTGTGGAGTGGCTGCATTTAAAAAAAAAACTATTTATTCTGTTTTCTACAAATATATTATTTTCAGATATTAGGATGTGATGAGTGTGTCCCAAGGAAGCTAAAAATATATGAATAATGCTGAGGAGAAACACTTCTATAAACCTATTAAAATAAGATTCGAGAGTAAAATAAATAAAAGAATAAAATATAATACAGACCTCAGGTTTTAAATATTTAGTTAAAAGCACTTGAGAACAATAAGGTCTTCAGTCTGGTTCCAGCGCTGTGCTTCAGAACAAGTAAACTAAAAGCTGATTCATCTTGTTTAGTTTTGGCTCTGAGCTCCTCCCACTGTTCCACAGTGTTACTGATCAAATGTACAAATTCATAAATAAGCAATAAAACTTGAAAATCAACCAGTGAAGAGATTTAAGAGCTGGGCTGAAGTGGGCTGTCTTTTTAGCTTTGGTCAGAACTCTTGTGGTTGAATTTTGAGTTGTAGGGGTCTACTGGTCTTTTAGGAAGTCCTGTCAGAAGTGATAAAAGCATAAATAATTTTTACAGATGTTGTTTTGTCATGAGGTCCCTGACTTTTGGCTGTTTTATATGGTAGTAAAATGCTGATCTTTTACATGATTGTCAAAACTCAGGTCAGAGTCAATTAACTTGTTCTTTTTGAACCGTTCATCTTTGTCGCCAAATAAAATTAGCCCTGTTTTTTCTTTGTTTAATTGTATGAACATTTGAGCTATGCAGTTATTTATCAGGTTTTTCCTGTTGGATTTCAGTTTATACACTGTAGGTTTTCCGTTCATGCCAGGTTGTATATTTAATTCTGAGTTATTATCTAACATGTTGCTGTTGTTGGCTGAGAGCTGAGCTTCATAATGAATGTGAGAGTCTGAACACTCCACATGTTAATGAGCTGTGTGTCATTAACATTTGTGAGAGATTCAAGTTCTTTTATCTGCTTCATGATGGACGTATGTTTCATACATTATTCATCACATCACATCTGCATATGGACCATTTAAATCACACCAACATCTGTCATCTGCTGAAGAAATGTACACTGCCGATGGACCCATCTCAATAATACAGTCTATAATTACACACACACACACACAAACACAAACACACACACACACAGCTAGTCACACATTTAATTTGTTTTCTAATGGACCACAGGCTGGAACATCACCAGCTGATCTGCACACCACATATTAAACACATCACAGATATAAACTGCTCTGTTCAAACACAGCACTATACTCTGGTGTCTGTTTATATTTGAATTAATTGATATAAAATGAAAACTCTGAACTCAGCTGAATAACAATGAGGTGTTGGAGGTCACAACTAAAAGCAGTTAAACTGAAAGAGGTGAGAGCAGCTGCAGTGTTAGTTTAAATACATTTTTGGTGTTTGAACTTTAAATGAATGCTGTTTTTCATGTGACATCATCTTCACTGATAGAAGCAGCTGATGGTTGACTGTAGAGTGAAAACAGAGAGATGAGCTGAGTGTTAGTGAGAGTGAGATGTGATGAATCACCGTGGAAACAGTGTGATGGATGATGAAGAGGTGAGGAGGTGGAGGAGTGTGAGTGAGAGATAAACCTCCTCCTCCTCCTCTTCCTCCTCCTCCTGAAACCAACACACCCTCTTCAGCTCCACACAAGAGTGCAGTCTGAGTCTCTGTCAGTGATGATGGTGAAATAAACACTGACTGGTCTCCAGGTCAGGAGATACTGGTCTGACTGTGGAAACCAGAACATAAGGTAACATAATGTAACAATGTAGCTCAACCTACAACATAATGTGATGTGTAACATAATGTAACATAACAACATAATATAATGTAACATAATGTAACATCACAGACTTATAACATAATGTAATATAGCATTATGTAATGAAATGTAAGCTAATGTAATGCAACATAATGTGTTATGCAACTTAATATAACATAACATAATGTAACATAATGTAATATAAGGAAATATGGTTTTATGTAATGCAACATAAGATAACATAAAGTGAGATAATGTAACATAGTGTAATATAATCTAGTGTAAGATCATGTAATTTAATATAATGTTAGATAATGAAATGTTGTTTCATGTAATGTAATATAAGATAATTAACATAAGATAATATAATGCAATGTAATGTTACCACATAACATAAGATAATGTGATAAAATGTAACAATATAATGTAACAAAATATTAGACGATGGATTAGAATTTAACATAATGTAACATAACATAAAATATTGTAATGTAACATAATGTAACGTAATTAAGATAAAGTAACGTAATGCACATAAGGTAACGTAGCATAACGTTACATTGTTCTGTTGTATAAATAATGATATTCTCACTGTTCTGTCTTTAATATTTCAGATTTAAACAGAAACATGAACCCCTGCAGCCAGTAGGGGCCGCCAGTTTTCACAGGTTTGAGCAGATTCATCTCCCATCATGCACCGGGTTAATGTCGATTTAAAGAGATGAGTTGACAGCTGTCAGGTGGATTGAAGACAGACACCTGGATGTACCGCCCACAAGGTATCTGTGCACAAAGAGCAGAAGATGAAAAGAGATTCAGCTGCCAACTCACTCAACACCAGTCACACCAGTTTAACTAGAGTGTTGTCTCCGGGCAGATAAACTGCTCTCCTCCAGGTGTCACAGGTGACATTTCACCAGCAAATAAACTGTGCTTCTCCCTCAATTCAGTCTGACAGGCTCTGTTGATCTTGACGGTGTTTTTAAAAGGATATTCCACCTTTACATGATAATCCACTCAGTACGTCCTCACCCCTTTGCTGATGTGAGGATGGGTGAAGATCTTCAGTTCACAAAACAATCCTGGAGTTTCAGCAGAAAACAGGGTTGCAGCCAAATCCAGTACAATGGCAGTGAATGGTGACCACGGATAAAATGTAAAAAAAGAACACAAAACAAACACAAAATGTCTCCATCCTGCTCGTGTGGTGTAATTCAAGTGTCTGCGAGCTGCGACATTAAAATTTAACCACAAGACGCCATTTCTTGTGCGCATGCGCCGACCGGCAGCATGCAGCCTGTTACAGTTGCTCCTGATCGTTTTGTCTTTATTTTCCAAACTTTAGCTATCCTCCTTTTTATGACTTTTTGTAAGCAACTTTGTTAAGCTGTGCCCTCTCTAAACATGCTGGTAGAGAGAGTTTTGGTCTGTTTTTTTCCCAGTGGAAATACTTTTTTTCACTCAGCCGGGCCATTGTTTGTTGACATTGTTGCCTAGCAACTCCATGCCGGAGGGATCAGCTGATCGCTCTTAAGCTAGCCGGCATTGCGGCCAGATCAACAAGCATACCTGAAGAGCTCTGGATACGGACGCACAGAGGATGCAGTGGAGGAATGAAGCAGCGGAGGTAGAGAATCGGGTCGAAGCTACGGAGGCGTATTGAGAAGAGGAGATATAAGCCGTGTCTCTCCTTTCCAATCATGGGCAACGTGAGGTCGCTGGCTAATAAGATGGAAGCGCCAACAGCACTCGCCAGGAGTCAGAGGGAGTACTGGGAGTGTAGTCTCATGTGCTTTACGGAGACATGGCTGCACCAGGACATACCGGACAACAACGTCTCCATCAGCGGCTTTCAGACTGTTCGGGCCGACTGGGACTGCACCAAGAGCGGTAAACTCAAAGGAGGGGAGCTGGCCGTTGTACTCAACAACCGTTGGTGTAATCCTGGTCACATTACCATCAAGGAATGTATCTGTTGCCCGGACATTGAACTGTTGGCTGTTGGACTCAGGCCGTATTATTTGCCATGGAGTTTTCACATGCCATTATTGTGACTGTGTACATCCCTCCCTCTGCCAACCCGACGTGGGCGTGTGACGTCATTCACTCCGCCATAGCCCGTCTCCAGACTCAACACTTGAGTGCATTCATCGCCATCTCGGGTGACTTCAATCACGTCACCATGGCAATGACATTTTGTTGTTTTTACACTAGTATGTGTACCACTGCTGTATATATTTGTACATATTGCTTTATATAATATGCTGTACATATTTTTAATATTTTATTTTTATTTTTAAAAGTTTTATCTCTACATCATATTTCTATCTTAATTTCTATATTTTATATTTCTATAATGGGTGCAACTGTAACACTAACAATTTTCCCCCAGGGATCAATAAAGTATTTCTGATTCTGATTCTGATTTACACCATGTCTTTAGCCGAAATGTCAACTGTAGCCTCCTAGGTAGAATGTAAACACGGCATTGATGTATTGCGAGACTTCGTATATCTCTTAATGGACGCACGTGTGAAAATATCACGAGATCGACGCCATGTTTACATGCTACCTGCTACATGCTACAGTTGACATTTCGACTAAAAACATGGCGTAAATGGCATCTTTTGCGGTTAAATTTTAATATCGCAGCTCGTGGACACTTGGATTACACCACACAAGCAGGATGGAGACATTTTGTGTTTGTTTTGTGTTCTTTTTTTAACATTTTAAACTGGTCACCATTCACTGCCATTGTACCGGATTTGGCTGCAACCCTGTTTTCTGCTGAAACTCCAGGATTGTTTAGTGAACTGAAGATCTTCATCTATCCTCACATCGGCGTAGAAGTGAGTACATATTGAGTGGATTATTATTCAGGGGTGGAATATCACTTTAAGGTGGAATTATCCTGATGAGACGCTGCTCATCCTTCAGCAGCTGGAAAAGGTCAGACTGGTTTTAATAGATGTGTTCAGGGAGAAGTTGCTCCCTGAATTTTTACACAGATTTCTGTTTAGTGTTCATACAGATTACAGCCAACACTTAAATGTGTAAATTGTTGTTTTGTTCTATGCAAACCAGGGCTGTGGTGGAGGGTAAACACTGTTAACACTGTAAATAGTGTTTTCTCACATTTTTATGATGGTTTACTCACTTGTCATTGCAACATTTCTAAACCTTTGAGTCAAATTCAGTCCTGTTGTTTAGAACATTATTTAACAGCCCGTCCCGTCTCCCTCCTCTTACCCACCTTGGTGATGGTGGGACTTACAGAGAATCAAAATAATGTGAAACTCATGAAGTGATTATTTTGAAATAGGGGAGACTAGGAGCAATTATAACATTTCTTATATTTTCCTTCGTAACTCACAGCCTACTTGAACTACACTAATCATCTATTGATATGTGCACTAATACATAATACAATTGATATATTTTACATCTACATCTCATTGTTCCATTGACTGTGTCCTGTATTAACCTACATATGACAAAAAAACATCCAGCTGCTCCAGATGTGCATCAGCTGAGAGATCACATGATCAACTGTCAGCACGACAAGTCTGAAATAGAGAGAACTGGAGCAAATTACAGTCTGACTGATTACAGCTGAAAATCAACATATCAATACATCATAGCTGAATATGTGGATGCAGATGTGTATCAGTAGGTGAATTATAACAGGAGGACATCAGCAGAAAAAAACACCACAGAAGAAGAGGATCAGAACAAAGAGAGAGAGAAAGAGAGAGGAGGGTTTACATCATCACAGACTGTCATCCAATCAGAGAGCTCCAATACACACACACACAGAGAGAGAGAGAGAGAGAGAGAGAGAGAGAGAGAGCGAGGGAGAGAGAGAGAGATGTTTTTATAGACGAGAAGAAAAAAGTTTGAGAGCAGAAGAGACGACAAGAGGAGAAACAAGAGGAGAAGCAGATCAAAGATGGAGATTAATCAATGATTCTGGATCAATAAACAACTGAAGAAGAAGGAAAAGGTTTGACTGAGGGAATATCTGGACATTTTCTTAACTGTGAGTCAGAACCTTTATTCATTTTTCTGCTTTTATTATTTTGACTTTATTAACGAACAAATGCAACGTTGTGACCACATGATTCTGTTTTCAGCGAAAACAACAGATGAAACACGCAGAAATAAAATAAATCAACACATTCACTTGTATGACAAAGAACACAAATCATTCAGACTCTTGATCCATCTTTTAAAGAAATCACCCAGATTCTATTTTCAGATGTAAAAGGGACATACATGAGCCTGAGGTGGTCATTAAGATTTGTCAGGGGAGGAGATGAGTATATGTATTATTTTGTATATTATTTATATAATTAGTGAATAGAAGAGGACCAAGAATAAAGCTTTGTGGGACACCTTTACTGTCTTTTCCTGTGGACACTGATGAACACATTGTTAGAAACAGAAGCATCTATTTTTGCATATATAAAGAAGGCAGAAATGAACCTGAAAACATCTCAGAAACATCTTTATCTGGAGGTTTGTTGTTGTGAACACACAGCAGCTGTGACTGTTTGAGTAAGACTGAATTGTGATTTGTCTAGGGAGTACCCCGCCTCTCACCCACTGCCAGCTGGGATAGGCTCCAGACCCCTGCAACCCTTAAGGATAAGTGCTTACGGAGGGAGGGATGGATGGATGGATGGATGGATGGATGGATGGATGGATGGATGGATGGATGGAGGGAGTCAGACTGTTGGATGTTATGTGATATAAAATATGAGCTGTTACTGAACCTTCAGTCTCATGTGTGACCAGCTGATCACAAACATGATCACATGGCACAATAAGTGAGATCTTCTACCCTGATTATAGAAACCTGCTCTCTGGTTTATGTGACATTAAATAAACCAGTTGACAGGAGAGAGATGGCTGTAACCATGGTTACATGTCAACACTCAGGGTGAATGTATTTTATGCTCTAAAAATTATAACTTTAACAGGAAATCAATAGGCTCTATGTTTAAACTGTGTTTCATAAAATGATAACAGACATGAAACATGTGAACCTGTGAGGAGCTTTTATTATGAAAATCATCCTGAAATCCTCCCAACAGATGTGGTTATTAATACTATTAATTATGTTCATGCAGTATCGATTATGGTCCCATGTGACCTGATGACATCATGACCTGATGCCCTCATATTACATCTGTCCAGCTGTTCCTATCTGAGGCCACGCCCACCACACATGACTCATAGATGAGGTCATCACCATTCTAACTGTTTAATGAGAGCTTTTCTTCCTCTACTACTACATGACTACAGGAGTTCTTCTTGTGGTTTGACCTGATTTTAACATTTTTGTTTTGCAAATGCTTCTCATGATTCTAAAGTAGTTTTGGTAGATTGTAACGTAGTTTTGGTAGATTGTAACGTAGTTCTGATAGATTGCAAAGTAGTTCTGATAGATTGTAAAGTAGTTCTGATAGATTGTAAAGTAGGTCTGATAGATTGTAAAGTAGGTCTGGTAGATTGTAAAGTAGGTCTGATAGATTGTAAAGTAGTTCTGGTAGATTGTAAAGTAGTTCTGATAGATTGTAAAGTAGGTCTGGTAGATAGTAAAGGAGGTCTGGTAGATTGTAAAGTAGGTCTAGTAGATTGTAAAGTAGGTCTGATAGATTGTAAAGTAGGCCTGATAGATTGTAAAGTAGGTCTGATAGATTGTAAAGTAGGCCTGATAGATTGTAAAGTAGGTCTGGTAGATTGTAAAGTAGTTCTGATAGATTGTAAAGTAGTTCTGGTAGATTGTAAAGTAGTCTGATAGATTGTAAAGTAGGCCTGATAGATTGTAAAGTAGGTCTGATAGATTGTAAAGTAGTTCTGATAGATTGTAAAGTAGTTCTGTAGATTGTAAAGTAGTTCTGATAGATTGTAAAGTAGGTCTGATAGATTGTAAAGTAGGTCTGATAGATTGTAAAGTAGGTCTAATAGATTGTAAAGTAGGTCTGGTAGATTATAAAGTAGGTCTGGTATTTTGTGAGGTAGTTTTGATAGATTGTAAAATAGTTCTGGTAGATTGTAAAGTATATGTCATCCTATAGAGGTGTACGTATATATCCAGTCAGGACCTGATCCAGTACATTTGGTCCAGTGGTCCCGTCCAGGGTTTTACTCTGATCACTGACCTTTCCATAAAGATCAGTCTGATGATCCTGCTGCTTCATCAGCATGATGTCACACAGGTGGCCACCATGGCAACAGGTCACACACATCATGTTCTGGACATGATCTGACAGAACTTAATGTCACAGGAAGTGATGATGGTGATGATGATGATGATTCAAAATTCAGACAATTTTCTTGTTAATTAAAGCCTAGTGATGATGAAAGTAAGTTACATTTTTATATGAAACACCATCATCACCATCATTTTCATCATCATCATCATCATCATCTTCATCTCATCATCTCTTCTTCTTCTTCTTCTTCTTCTTCTTCTTCTTCTTCTTCGCCTCCTCCTTCTTCTACTTCATCATGACCAGTTCTTTTCTTTATCATATATATATTTGTGGTGTCAATCTGTTAAGATATTTAATCGCAATTAATTGCAAATTAATCACACATTTTTTATTTGTTCAAAATGTACCTTAAACTGATATTAAAAAAAAATAAAATTCAAATATAACTTTTTTAAATAAAATACATTAACCAAAAACAATGACGAATATTGTCCAGAAACCCTCAAAGGCACTGCATTTGGCATAAAAAATATGCTCTAATAATAACATGACAAACCCATCAGTCCATCAGGCACAGATGAGCATATTGCTCAATTTAACATTAAGGTCAAAACTTCAATAGAAAAGCATATTGAAGCATATATGGTGCACTGCAGGCTTCAGATTTAAAATTCCAACACTGCAGAACCAGCAGTAGTTTAGGAAAAGGTTGCTATTTATATTTATTTATTTATTTAGTATTATTATTGTTAATAATAGTTTATTTCTTTACTGAAATGTTGTCCTCTGAGGAGAAAAATCCTCACCTTTATTCAGCTCAGTCTATATAATGATGAAACAGTGCGTGATATTCATGTTTTTGTATTAATGCAGCAGGATCATTTGCATCAGTGTCTCTCTGACAGTTTACATCAGTGAGGATGTTTCAGACCACAGCAGACACCAAACTGCACACCAACACACGAGGAGATGAAGAGGAGAGACAGAGCCTGGATTCTTCATCATCACTTTCAATAATGCAGCGCAGTGACAAACGTTTTGTGGAGGAGACCAGCGTTTGGACTTTACGGAGACAGATATTTTAATATGTAGTGTTTAAACCACAGAACTGTACAGTAACATCAGGATTCATCATCAATAAAGTTTTTAAATCAGTCGGTACACTCCCTCCCTCCTCTCTGCAACTCATTTCTCCTCCCTCACTGTTGTGATCAATCAGAGTGAACTAATTAAGTATGTAAAAGTACACAGATCAGACTTGGAGTAAAAAATCAAGCACCACAGAAGTGTGTGGTAACTTTATGATTCATGATCATAAACAGTTTTTATATCAAGCCAACACATCTCTCCATGTTCACACGCTCTCTCTCTCTCTCTGCTGTGGATCAGACCTTTTCTTCTTCTGTGGTCCCTCTCTGACAGTGTGAGCAGGGTTAGAGACTCGTCGTGATGATGAAGACACCTTGTCTTGGCTCTGATTAGTTAAAGCTGTGCAGTAGCAGGAAGTGACCTGCTGATAGTCGTCATTCGCTTCTCTGTCTCTCTCTCTGCTGCTACTTCAATCGTCACGTTTCCAGCATCACTCTAAATGCTGGTGAGCGTCTGCTGCCACATCCGCCTTTGTTTCCATTTGACTGGTGGTTGATTCTGAGGTCAGTTTAGACACATAAACTTATAAGACTGTATCACTTTTGAAGCAGTCAGTTGATCAGTTCCGTTTATTTATCCTTCATTTCTCACATCTGTCACTTTTTAAGACTCTATTTTCTGTCCACTATGGTGTTACGAGAAATTAATGACATCACAAACATAAACACACTACAGCTTTAACAGCACCTGTTTTCACCAAAAAGAGGGCATGGTCAAGGGAAGTTGCTGCTGTCATCAATGTCAGGGCCAGTTTCCATGCAGCCAGAGCTTTCAGGCCTGGTCTTCATCATATTCATACTGCCCTCTACAGGCAGGCAGTGGTGACTACACAAGATGACAATGATGTCATGTGTTGGTTCTGGTGTTTGGTTGTCATGGTAGTGCTGAAGCTGTTGGAAAGCAGCTCTGTGATGTGATTCACTGTGTATGATTTGTTGCTTCCTCATATCACTGCCAAAATAAGAGACATGACTGTCTGTGTTTGTTATTAACATCCACACAAACATGTTTTTATTTAAGAAAAATCTGTTGGGGACTATTTTCCCCTGTGGACTTATTCAGTGTTATAGTGATTATTTCTGTGTAAATATGTTTATTATCTGCAGAAAACGTTGCCATGATGCACAAAGACAAATATGTGAAGAAAACAAACTCAGGCTGCTGTCGACCTGCTGAGACTGAAACACACCTGAGACTGAGACAACGCTTGGGACAGGTAACAGCAAGGAGAGACCTGAACACATGACCAATACTCTGTCCTAACAGTGTGAATATGCTGACAGTCACTTGTCGTGTGTCCAGATGTTGAGTGTTCAGGACCTCCATCATGGACAATGTGACACCTGGCAGCTCTACAGGTGAGGCAAGCCTGAATGACTACAACTACCTGGCTCTGGTCCTTGGTGTCCCCCTGATCCTGGTTATCATCCTGGGGAACATCCTGGTGTGTCTGAGCGTGCTCACTGAGCGCTCCCTGAAAACTGCCACCAACTACTTCATCATCAGTCTGGCGGTGGCTGACCTGCTGTTGGCAGTGTTGGTGCTGCCGCTCTATGTCTACTCTGAGGTCAGTGTTTACTGGGACCAGTGTAACTTTATACCTGCGTACCTGCAGAATGAGGACATGTTAAAGTGTGGTTTTATTTATTCAATGTTTATATGTATAGGGGCAAGTATGTAGCATAAATCAATGCCACACACCATAGTGTTTTATTGCCTAAGCTAATTTGCAATGCCCATCCATAGTTGGGCATTGAGTTAAGATGCAAAAGACTCAGCAACAAATACACAAGAGACAGTGCAACATACAAACAACAAGAAAATACAGACAGCACAACACAAAATACAAACTACAATACATAATATTGCACCATAGAATAAGAAGCACCGGATTATAGTACATGACTGATTCCTCTTCGGAAACTGTTTCAGTTTGAGTTTAAAGTGACTAAATCAGGATCTAGTTTGAGTTCTGCAGGTAAAGAATCACACATATTAATTCCACAGAAAAACCTGTTTGTCCAAATGGGGATTTACGTAGGAGAACCTAACAGCTCCCATTGGATGTTCCACGTGTTACTGAGCTTGAAGCTCTGAGTCAAACCACAAGATCACTGAGCACCAGACTATGTAGGCATTTATGGATGAGTTTAAAATGGGCAAAATTAATGAAATCATCAAAAAAATATTTAATTTATCAAGAACATTGATAAATTAGAAATGTTAAGTTTTGATAATTTCACTGATTTTCAAAACTTGTACCACATTTATTTGTGTTTTACACAATGTCCCCACATGTTTTGGAACTGGGGTTGTACTCTGACTGAGTGAGGGCATCTGATGAGTTCAGATGTTGTCTGTACATCAGCAGAGGCACAGGTGTTTTTTGTGATGACCAATCAAGTAAGATGAGACCTGCTCAGTGAGGACATTTTGGAAAGTGATGACACATTTTTGTTTGTGTTGTGTTCAGTTCCTGGGAGGTATCTGGACGTTAAGCACCTACATCTGTGATGCTCTGATGACCATGGATGTGATGCTGTGCACCGCCTCCATCCTCAACCTGTGTGCCATCAGCGTGGACAGGTGAGTCCACCTGTGTCTGTCTCTGTGGACATCAAACCTGCATCTATGGTTTAAATTTAAATTTAAATTATTGAGTAATAAGCTCTTTACCGTTTGACCTCCATCAAACAGGAAATTATAGAGCCAATTAACAGTTTTAAAATAGTTTGACTTCAGTTTGACCCAACTGAGTCATGAATATTTCTTATGAGATGATTGAAGATTATTAAGATTACTCTAGAGGCTGTAATGAATCTTAATGAAACAGCTTTAAAAAATAAATTAGTCTCATTACATTAATTTTGAATCATTATGGTTGATGTAAACAGAGGTCAGTTAAATCTCTGAAGGTCACTGCATTGTTCATCAGGCAGAGAAAAGACAATTAAATCATATTTATGGAGCTGGAGCTCATTAGTGAGAAAACAGATTTTTATAGATGACAGCTGCTAATGGAACCGACTGACAGCTTTCAGAGCGTTGAGAGAACGTGATGAAACACCTTGTGAGAACATAAATCAACCTTTACTGTGTGAAACAGGAAGCTAAATATAATGACTGTCACATGAGCACAGAGTTAGAGTCAACTGATGTCTTCTTCTGACTGTTTAGCTGTTTGACCTCTGGATGGCTGGTTCACCTGCGACACATCATCAATATAAAACCACAAAGAAACAAACAGGTCAAACCAGTTAAAACCAAATTAAACTAGTAAAAAACTAATTAAATCATTAAAAAACAAGCCAGTTAAAAACAAATTAAACAGAAAAAGCAGTTGCCTTTGACAGAAAACCAGATGTATTCCTCTTGGTTGGGTTGTGGTCTTGTTCACAATCGTAGACTCACATGTCTGTGTGGTCTCACCTGTCTGTGTGGTCTCACCTCTCTCTCTTTCAGGTACATCGCGGTGGTGGTCCCTCTGAAGTATAACAGGAACCAGTTCAGCGTGCGCCAGCTGGCTCTCATCACAGCTACCTGGGTGCTGTCTCTGGGCGTGGCGAGTCCTGTCATCTTTGGTCTGAACCAGGTTCCGGATCGTGATCCAAGCGTGTGCAAATTGGAGGACGACCGGTTTGTGGTGTACTCATCTGTCTGCTCCTTCTTCGTGCCTTGTCCCATCATGCTCTTCTTATATTATTGGATGTTTCGAGGCCTGCGGCAGTGGAGCGGGCGAAGTCGATCTCAGGCAGGTCGAGCTGGTCGTCGAGCTCTCTCTTTACGTCTCAGCTCAGCATTACGGCAAGCTCAAGCCACAACAGGCGGGAGTCAAGGAAAAGTGGTGTATTCCACACCGAACAGTCTCAGCCCCACCTCTCCATCCACCATCTCCATGACAACGCCCTCTGTGACCCCGGTCACAGAGGAGCAGCTGGCAGAGAGCGACCCAATGACGACGCAGATGGACAGTGTGTCGGATGGTGAGGCAGCAGAAAGGAGGGAGCGAGGCAGCAGGAGAGAGAATGGAGCGATGAAGATGAAGAGAGGACGTAGAAACAGTAAGAGCAGCAGAGTCAGTGGGAGGGAACGCAAAGCCATGAAAGTGCTGCCTGTCGTTGTTGGTGAGTTTTTAATCAGTCAACCTTTATTTATAATGGCCTGTGAAAACTAACAGACAAATGTCAAACTTACCAAACTGCAGACAAAGGAAAAGCATCAGGCACCTTACAGAACTAAAACTTTTTTATAGTTTATATTATTTATATACAGAAACAAATACATAAACAAATTAGTAGTCTTGTTTTCCAGATCAAACGTCACATGTCAGAGTGTCCTTTTAATGTGTCCAGTCCAAACACACCGGTGCAATAATCCTGCTGTCTAATCAGTCGCTATATGTCACACCTGTCAGGTGGATGATTATCTGCTCACTAACATGGATTTTAACACATTTGTGAACAAAATGTGAGAGAAATAAACCTTTTGTGAGTACAGATGAAGTCTGAGATCTTGGAGTGTATAGTCTTTATATAGATTATAATGTTGATGAATGTGACTGAATGAGATAAATGTGTCTCTACAGGAGCTCGACTCTGTTTGTTCCTGTAAAATGAGATTTTCTTCTCTCTCAGCTGGAAGTTTCATGTTTTACTGTAACACAGAGACGAGCTGTGATGATCTGCCCAATAAAAATAGAAATGGCTTGTATCTACACGTCACCGTGGAAACCAGCAGCAGCCACACTGTCACACACCACCTGTATGAGTTATAATAGGTTTATTGTCCTGTCAGAACATCTGTTCATATGATGTTTATTATAAATATGTCCATCTATCCCTCTAACTGTGTCTGCTTTCTGTGTCTCCAGGTGTCTTTCTGGCCTGTTGGACACCTTTCTTCGTTGTCCATGTCACCAAGGTGTTGTGTCAGTCATGTGTCATCAGCCCCACCCTCATCTCCGTGGTAACTTGGCTTGGCTACGTCAACAGCGCTGTTAACCCGATCATCTACACGGCCTTCAATGCTGAGTTCAGGAACGTCTTTCACAAGCTACTCTGTTGCCGGACATGAGACTAAATCTGTCCTCAGACTGAGTCAAGACTGTTCCAGACTGTCTCACAATGTCCTCAGACTGTCTCAGACTGCCCCAGACTGTCCAGGATTTTATGATCTGGTCTCCGCAGCTGAATGTCCTTTGAAGACACATCCAGTAAACCATCCATCCATCAGCAGGACAAAGAAGCCTTACTGTAGATCTCAGCTGGACTGAAACTCTCTGACTTTTATTTTGATTTCATGAGTCAGTCTTTTACGTAGGAGAACCTAACAGGCATAAAATCTGTGCAGAGTAATGCTTGTTGTTTGATGTCTGATGTTTTACAGATCAGATTAGTGTTGATTTATTTTATTTTGTCTGACAGAGGCATGTTGACTATTTCTGACTGCAGATGATCGACCATCAGCTGAACAGTCTAGATCCTGTCTAACACCCAGCATTTTGCTTCTTGTACACGATACTTTGGAGTCAAAACCACACACACGCATACGCACACACATCTCCACAATCTCAAACAAAACACCTTAATTTATGTTAAACAGTGTGTAAGTGTGTGTGTGTGTGTCTAAAATTATTCTCATTAATAACAAATAATGAATTATTATTATAATTATAAAGCCTAATAAACCTGAACAGACCTGCAAAGTGCTCACAGGACAAGATCACAGTTGCCAGATCCAGAAAAACAAGGATTAAACAATTATGATCTATAACATACAAAATGAACCAGACATTATATCTGACCTCGAGACCAGCATGACCCGGAGAAATAAAGGTCTGTGTGTTTCTGTCAGAGCCTGGTGCTGGTTGGATAAACCCACTAGATAATATAAAACTTCAGAAACTCTTTCTGGTTCTGTTTCCTCCACAGTATTGTTAGTGGGACAGAGGAGCGAAGATGGGAGGAGTAGATAAAGATGAGGAGAAGCTACACCTCAATCCGGCTCAGATGGGTGTTAGCTGGATTGAGATGTCTGGGTCGGTTTGCCTTTCCTCTCCACGGCACCGTCTCTCTTCCCCACTCTTCACTCCTCTCCCCTGCTCCTCAATCCCTTCATGATAATAATTAATTATAAAATATAACAGAATTTCAAGGTGCTTCAGTGTAAAACATTACCAGTCACATATCTGCAAGTCATTTGATTTGCAGTTAATGTATTGTGTTACTTTTTGCAGGTGTTAATGTAAAATAAACTATTTACACATGAAGCTGCTTTGCAGACGTCCTGTCGTCTCTCGTGCTTCTCAAACCAGGAAATCTGTCTCTCTGTGCACCTGATTCTTAAAGGTGATGAGAGCTGACTTTCTGATTGGTTTATTGCAGTTCGGCCTAAAACTCACCCATGAATTAAACAAGACATTTGTGCACAGCTGATGATGAATCCAACTGTGCAAATCCTGCTGGTGTAAGATGGCAGAGGTGGAGTTGGACACAGTTTGAATAAATGAACTCAAAGTAAGATCCTGCATGTTTGTCAAAGACACAAATGATTGAGATGAAAATCTTGTCTGAAGTGAAGGTGAATGTGATGATGAAACAACAACAGAAATAATAAAGATATTTGTTCTTATTTAAACACACACTTTACTTTTCTTTATGTCAGGACTTTATAAAACATATTCACAGATCATCATTATTTACTGTCTAATTTAATCTACTGTCCTCTTGATTTGTTGTCTGGAGTCACAGGTGAGTTTGTCGACTTAAGATCACAGTGATGAACTGTGAGAACAAACTGTTCTGTAGGTGTTCAGTGCTCTGTAGTGCCTCCCAGAGATCACACTGAATTATTACAGAGAGGAACTGAGGAACGTAGCTGTCGAGCTTCTTCAGAGGGTCACCAGATAATTAATTATTTAATCATTAGTTAATTATGCCTGATTATTTTGTGATAACTAATGTGGTAAACCTGATCGATCAATCGATTAACATGTTCCTGCAGCAGATTGATCGCATCTGAGGGTTTAATCTTCTTCTCCATCACTGAGAGGAGGGGAGGAGGAGCAGGAGGATGGGGGAGGACAGGTGAGGAGGAGGAGGAGAAGGAGGAGGAGGAGGATGGGGGAGGAGAAGCAGGAGGACAACATCCCCTCTCTCTGTGCTCAAACAGCCATGGAAACCACACAGTGGTTACCATGGTAACAAGGGGCATATACATTCTGAACATGCAGTAAACGTGTGTTCAGTTAGAAAACAGATTTTATTCTGTTCATTGTTTTTTAAAATGTTTATTTTAGTTTATTGTGTCACAAATTTATGTAACGCAAATAAACTTAAATAATCAAAATAACACAAAATGTAATTTGTGCAGTAACTACAGTTACACTGTTACTGATCTGAAAGTATTGATCAAGTATTGATTATCTCCCTCCTGTTGATAAAAACATATAAACAATGTTTCCTTTAAAATTAGATGATCACATGACTCTTTAATTCAATTACATAAATCATGACAGCAGCCTGAAAGTCACATCAATATCATTATTAATATATCATTATTATCAATATTATTATCAATATATCAATATCATCAATACTATTATCAATATATCAATATTATCATTACCACAAAGATAAATGTCAGAAAAAAAACACCGGAGAGACCACAAACACACAAACAAACAAACAAATAGAAAAACAAATAAATAAATAAAAAGAAATGAAATAAACAGGTAAACAAACAAATATACAAGCAAGCAAATAGATAGAGGAGATAAATAGATCATACATTCTTTGTCTTCAAAGAGTCTGAAAATAATTCTCAGCTCTGCAGCTTGTTATCACTCAGCTCCTTATTACTCCATGAACAGTTTCTTCAGTCACTTAGTGAAGCTTTAAAAACTCTTCAGCTGTTAAACAGCTTCACAGCTTCATGATTGAGGACACTGTCTCTGACTGAGGACACCGTCGTTGACTGAGGACTCAGGGAAACAGAGATCATGTAAAACCCTCGTGATCAGGCTCTCACACTGATTCTGACTTTTATTTTGATGGTTTGAGCAGCTTAAAGACCTTCCACACACAAACACACACTGTTTGAGTTCAGCTTCCTGTCGCCCCCTGCAGGACGACTGTGTCAATTCAGTGAGAAGAGTTTAATGTGGATTTACTGCAGATTAAGGGTGGGGTGGTGGTTGGGGCAGATTAGCAGGATTTAGATCAGGGTTCTCCTCGTTACATGTTCCCTGATGTTCCTGAGGTGAGCTGCTGTGATCTGATTCACACCTGATCATCAAACTGTGGGACGTCTCCAATCACACATGCACATACCACACACACACACACACACACACACACACACACCACACACACAGAGTGAACAACCTACACACTGTAGATCACAAAATTAATCAACTCTTCTGATAACAAATGACTTTAGTCAATAATCATTAATCAATTCTCTGTTGTCTCCATGAACTGTATCAATATGTGCTGAATTTTTCAGTTTCATTGATCTGCATGATTTAAACCTCCTGTAACAGTTTTAATACAGTTCACTAATCACATCATGTGCAGTTCTTTTCTCACTGATCACAGTTTCACTTATTAATATTTATAAAACCTGATCACAACTTTACAGAACAAACTCTTCAAAAGGATAATTTTGTTAATTACAACCCCATCAGGCTGCTTCAGCACTCATAGCATTCAACCACACTTCCTTCAGAACGTTTCCTCAAAACTGAATCAAATTTGTGTTGCTGTCATCTTTGATGTTTACCAGCAGTTTATAGAAAATGACAGTGCAGCTAACCTAAATCCTAACAACAGTTGGACTCTATGGAGGGACAGGGTAACTAGTTTAAATTCTAGCTGTTAAATTTTAGCCACAATCAATATAAAACCACACATTTTCTCTTGTTCTCACCTTCACTGAGAAAGTGTGACCCCCTGCTGGAACCCTGAGGTGCTACAACAATAAAATACTACCATGTTCTGCCTGTCAGAACATCTAATCTGTTACAAACACTTTAACTTGTATCACAGTACTTTACAGTATAGTATTAGTATGAGTACTTGAGCAAATACTTCCTGTGAGTCAGTGTGTGTGTCACAGTGAGTGTGTCACTGTGTGTACTCACTGAGCTGCAAGTCTCCTGTTGGTTTAAAGTCCTGCAGCATGTTGGCCTACTTATCCTGCAGCTCATTAATGCTCTGTAAGCCCTCTGCTTATGCTCTCTCTCTCTCTCTCTCTCTCGCTCTCTCTCTCTCTCTCTCTCTCTCTCTCTCTCTCACACACACACACACACACTCACAGTAACGCACACAGTAAGACACACACACGAACAGTGACAGGCCACTCTCTGTTCTCTGTCGGAGGAAAAACTCTGAACAATAAAACATGAAACTATAAAACAACATGAGGCTGAAGAGATGACGGGCAAGAGACACTGACTGACTGTAGAACAACAGCAGAGAGAGAGAGGGGTGAGTGGTCTATACATTATTGTCATATACATGTATGTGTCAGAGCCAGTTGTCTTTGTGTTTGACTGGTCTGAGATCTGCTGAAGAGTTCAACCAGAGGACTGAACTCAAGTACACTGAGTCAGCAGACAGCAGCTCTCTGTCCAACTCATTAATTAATTAATTTGAACAGAATTATTCAGTTAATCAATGGAACAAACAAACAGACCGACATTCTGTGAACCAGGAGCCCGGTGTCGTATGAGGGGAACAGTTCTCATGGTGTTCTTTGTTAATATGTGATGACACTGCAGCTGTGATACATTATAACACCACTCTAGAATATACATTTAAGAAAAGTGGTCAGTATGAAGTACAATATATATTTGTGGTGGTATTTTGTCATCAGTGATGCCTCATCATTGAAATGTGTCACAGTGATCGTTGAGTCATTGGAGGCACTCGCAGTACAATAAAAATAAAAACAAAATGTTTGTTGGTAGCAGTTAGCAGTTAGCCTATTTTAGCAACAAGTAGACTAGCTAACTGTTATCTCTCCATCAGCTAACTCACCTTGGTCCTGTCCTCTTTGATCAAACTGGCCCTATAACATTTAATGACATCTTTATGACAGTCCAAACAGACCAGAAGTCAACTGAATAAGTTAAACTGAATAAGTTCACAGAGCTCAAAGAACTGAAGCAATCAATTGCCAAAATTTTCTTGAGTTCATAAACTCCAAAGTTGGAGGTTATCAGAACTTGAATATTTTGTCAGTTAAAAATCTTGATGAAGCCAGCTCAGATATTTTGAGTACATACAACTCACTGCTCTCATTGCAATAAAGTAAAGGAAGTGAATAAATTGTAGGTACAAAAACACATTATTTCATATTCAGTAAAACCAATATAATAATAAATAAAATAGTTTTTTTTTTTTTTTAATTGTGTTTTAGGGACATTTTTGGGGACCTTATTTCTCTTGTTAATCAACAATTATGAGTTTAATGAACAAAAGAAAGAAAATTCTACTGGCACTGAACATTTTTAAGTTAGTAGAATCTGAACAAATTGAAGTTTTCACTGATTACTACAAATAATTCATGTCAGTCTGATGACAACCAGTGTCCAAACTAACCACATACGACAGTGTAATGTTATGTTATAACACATGGTTATGTTGTCTTGGTTAATGTCAAGTTGTCATAACAAAGACATCTCAAACATCATCAACTTAACATTAAAAATGACATAACTGGCAAATGATGCTGAATGACAACAGTTGTTAACATTCATAGAGACTCCTTCATGTGCATAACAGGTGGCATGACAATCTTATGAACACTTCTTTAATAAAGTCTCTTTTCAGTGTTTGTTTTTGTGGACTCATACTCGTGGACACTTTCTGACTCTGTGTTTGTTTGGTTGTAATCTGCTCTCAGGTCAGTTCTCTTTGACCTCCACATGTTTCTACTGGAGGACAAAAACAATGTCTCAGTTATTTCTGGATTCACTAACTGTTAATAAACTCTTTATTAAATGTCCGAAGTGACACTGTCAAATGTCCCCTTGTGTCAGTCCAACAGTCTGAAACCCAATGAGACTCAGTTTTCTACATCACACATGTATATTTCAGTCAGAGAACATTTGTACTTGAATATTTTTTTTATATTTTAATTATTCCTTCATTAATTCAAATATATGACGATCAATTAGAAAAATTCCAGCCAACAGGTGGATTTCAGAGCCTCTGTCTGTGAAACTTCATCCATTCAGACACATATCCATCTGTCGTCTTCTGGCCAGTAACAACCAGTTATTTCAGATGAGGCAGAGGAGGCAAAAGTCCAAACAGTCTTTACTGCAGAAGTACAGATATTTGTGTAAAAGTAACAGTACTGATTCAACTTGTTTACTGCAGTAAAAGTGAGAAAGTACGGGTTCTGAAATGTATTATATAACAGTAAAACTGGAGGACATTTTTACTGACTGTTTGTTTGCAAAGCTAACTGAATCTCACCCACATTAGTAGGATAACAATTGGATCAGATTACTGACTACATTTTTAACAGGTTATTAGTAACTGTGTCGTGATACATTTTTAAAGTAGCCCTCCCAACCCTGCAGTTGGTCAGCATGTGTTGATAAAATCAAAAATGAACTGAGAGACTAATTATTATTTATGAGACAGTGTCATGATGCTGACAGGGTTACAGGGCAACTGTGGGCGAATGTAAACAAGGTTAAAACAGCCTGCAGACTGTCATTGAGTGAACACACACAGATTGATGTTCCGACCTCCTGTAATGACTCACAGTCAGAGGATACAGTGTGAGTACTGTGCAGTCTGTAGTAGGTACTGTTTATCAAGTAATAGATTACACGTAATGGGATTATGTAATTAGAATAGAAAAAAGTAAATCTATTCTATGACAGTTAAAATAGAAAAGAGAAGAACAGAACAGAGACAGTTCTGCCTTCAGCTATGGAAACTCTGACATCATCCAAGAACTCAACATTTCATTTAAACAAATATTTACCAGTCAGAACAACCACTAATGTTAGCTACACAGACCAACCGCTAATGTTACCTACACAGACCAACAGCTAATGTTAACTACACAGACCAACAGCTAGTGTTAACTACACAGACCAACAGCTAACATTAGCTTCACAGACCAACAGCTAGTTTTAACTACACAGACCAACAGCTAATGTTAGCTACACAGACCAACCACTAGTGTTAACTACACAGATCAACAGCTAATGTTAACTACACAGACCAACAGCTAACGTTAGCTACACAGACCAACAGCTAACGTTAACTACACAGACCAACAGCTAATGTTAACTACACAGACCAACAGCTAATGTTAGCTACACAGACCAACAGCTAATGTTAACTACACAGACCAACCGCTAGTATTAACTACACAGACCAACAGCTAATGTTAACTACACAGACCAGACAGCTAATGTTAACTACACAGACCAACCGCTAGTATTAACTACACAGACCAACAGCTAATGTTAACTACACAGACCAACAGCTAATGTTAGCTACACAGACCAACCGCTAGTATTAACTACACAGACCAACCACTAATGTTAACTACACAGACCAACAGCTAATGTTAACTACACAGACCAACAGCTAACGTTAGCTACACAGACCAACCGCTAGTGTTAACTACACAGACCAACAGCTAATGTTAACTACACAGACCAACAGCTAATGTTAGCTACACAGACCAACCGCGAGTGTTAACTACACAGACCAACAGCTAATGTTAACTACACAGACCAACAGCTAGTGTTAACTACACAGACCAACAGCTAACATTAGCTACACAGACCAACAGCTAGTTTTAACTACACAGACCAACAGCTAATGTTAGCTACACAGACCAACCACTAGTGTTAACTACACAGATCAACAGCTAATGTTAACTACACAGACCAACAGCTAACGTTAGCTACACAGACCAACAGCTAACGTTAACTACACAGCCCACAAATCTAATGTTAACTACACAGACCAACAGCTAAGTTAGCTACACAGACCAACAGCTAATGTTAACTACACAGACCAACCGTTAGTATTACTACACAGACCAACAGCTAATGTTAACTACACAGACCAACAGCTAATGTTAGCTACACAGACCAACGCTAGTAGTTAACTACACAGACCAACAGCTAATGTTAACTACACAGACCAACAGTAATGTTAGCTACACAGACCCACCGCTGGGTGTATTAACTACACAGACGCAACTCACTAATGTTTAACTACACAGACCAACAGCTAATGTTAACTACACAGACCAACAGCTAACGTTAGCTACACAGACCAACCGCTAGTGTTAACTACACAGACCAACAGCTAATGTTAACTACACAGACCAACAGCTAATGTTAGCTACACAGACCAACCGCGAGTGTTAACTACACAGACCAACAGCTAATGTTAGCTACACAGACCAACAGCTAATGTTAACTACACAGACCAACTACTAATGTTAGCTACACAGACCTACAGCCATTAGCTACACAGACCAACAGCTAATGTTAGCTACACAGACCAACAGCTAACGTTAACTACACAGACCAACCGCAAGTGTTAACTACATAGACCAACCGCTAGTGTTAGCTACACAGACAACTGCTAATGTTAACTACACAGACCAAAATCTAATGTTAACTACACAGACCAACAGCTAACGTTAGCTACACAGACCAACCGCTAACGTTAGCTACACAGACCAACAGTTAGTGTTACCTACACAGACCAACAGCTAACGTTAGCTACACAGACCAACAGCTAATGTTAGCTACACAGACCAACAGCTAATGTTAACTACACAGGCCAACAGCTAATGTTAACTACACAGACCAGACAGTGAGTGTGCGGAAACTAACCGTTCACCTGTTCCTCAGGTGTGAAGATGCTGAGACCCTACAGGGTGCTGCTCTGGCAGGTGACTCTCAGGTTATCTTATCATGTGGTTACAGGTAAGACCCCGTGTTTGTGTGTGTGTGTGTGTGTGTGTGTATGTGTGTGTGTGTGTGTGTATGTGTGTTTGTGTGTCACTGCTGATACTTCCTGGTTCATGTGGTTCATGCTCTGTGTCTTGTCCTCAGCCAGTCTGTGTCTGGGGGGGTCGGACATCTTTGCGTCGGTCAGAGAGAACAGTCCAATGGGTCAGTTCATTGCCAACCTCAGTATCACTGCAGAACCAGGACAGAACACGGTCCGCCTGTGTCTAACTGGAGACAATGCCGACTGGTTCTACTTAGAGGGAAGAACCATCAGACTGAACACGTCTGCGTCCAGAGTTCTTAACAGAGAGGTACACACATCTCACCTGGAACACATCTCACCTGGATGTGTAAAATATCTCATCTGGAACTATACCTGTACTTTCAACACAGCTCACCTGGGACACATCTAATTTGTATTCTTCACATCTCAACTAGAGAATAAACACATCTCACCTGTGTGTTTGTGTCTCAGGTTCAGGGATCGGTGTTGATAGCAGAGCTGACGTGCTATGAGGATGATGTCATACAGGTAGGTTGCCTGTCTAACCACAGGTGATTATACCTGTCATCAGTAGTAAATCAGGTGTGTTTGCGTCCTCAGAGTCAATACAGGCTCCTGGTGGAGATTGTGAATGAAAATGATAACAGGCCATACTTTGTGGAGGAGACAATTCAACCGTTCACCGTCAGTGAGGTAAAACATGGATGATGAGTTTTGTGTCAACACTTTGTAGTTATTAGAACTATAAATATGGTATTGTTATCTGTTATTGGTGAGAATCAAACCATTACAGAAGCCTGTGTGGGTGATGATAATAGAGTGCTGTTAGTCACAAACACAGTTTATATGATCATATAAAATACACATGTATTATATATTGTATGTGTATGTATGTATCAAAGTGTGTTTTGTGTGTATGCAGCTGACAGCAGTGAACTCGGTGGTTTTCACTGTGAAGGCAGTCGATGCGGATGGAGACATGATCACTTACATCATTGATCAATCATCGGTAAGTTGGAACACTGGCCTGTCCACATACTTCTGTCCATGTCTTGTATGTGTCTTTATGGATTCCCCTGTCACTTGTCCCCTGTTACCTGTTACTTGTCACCTGTTACTTGTGACTTGTCACCTGTTTCATGTTACCTGTCACCTGTAACTTGTCACCTGTCACCTACAGCCTGATGCGTGGTTCTTCAGGATTGATCTACCCAACAGTGGAAGTGTAGTTCTTGACAAACCTTTGGACTACGAGAATAGAACTCAGCTGCAGGTGATCATGTGGGCCCAGGTAACGCTAAGTCATCGTTTTATGATTGAAGTCATGTTTCAGAGAGAGTTTGACTGGAGCAGCGTGAACATCAACAACATGATTTTCAGATTTACAGCTGGTAGAATAAACATCTGCTGAGTTTACTGAGGCTTGAATATTTAAACAGCAGCTGCAACTTTAATTGAGACATAAAGTTACTTAAAACTTAATGAATGAAAAGCAGAAAGAAAAACATAATTGTTAGTAAATTATAAAAATAACTTCTTTTTTTGTTTTGATCTGAACCAGGAGACAAACACTGTAGAGAAATTCAGCACATCTGCTGTTCTGACTGTCAGCATCGAGGACGGAGACGACCAGTACCCCCACTTTGTCCCCTGCACACCTGTCTCTCCAGGTGTTCCTGTCTGCATGAACCCCACCTACACTGCCAACATCACACACAAACAAACAGGTAAACAACACAACATCACACAAACAACAGGTAAATTTGTTATTTACTGTCTGTATGTGTTTTATGTTTCAGGAGGCAGTTCTGGAGTTTTCTCCTGGACCAATCAGAGCAGAGGATGGAGACAGAGGAATAAATACACCTCTGATATACAGCATCCTGTCAGGTCAGAGTTTACCTTCTAATATTCATGTTCAACAGGAGTGATCAGGTGTGTTTGTGTGTGTTAGCAGGTGTGTACAGATGTGTTTGTGTGTGTTAGCAGGTGGTGATCAGGGCAGGTTTATGATCAACAACAGGACAGGTGACATCAGGTTAACCAGACCTGTGAGCAGCCAACACTTGAAGGCGAACTTCACCCTCAGCGTCATGGTAACCACACCTTTACCTGTTTACTGTCTGACTGAACCAATCAGAAAACTCATCTACCCACCCCACCTTCCTCTCTGCAGGTGTGTCAAATGAATGACCAACTGAAGTACAGCGTGGCGTCAGTTGTGATCAGGGTTCTGAGTGAGAACATGTTCCCTCCGGTCTTCAACAGAACCACTTTCAAAGGGTTCATCATCCAGAGTTCAAGCCCCGCCTCCATTGTCTCCACCTATGGGAACCAGGTGTTACAGGTGCAGGTGTCAGACCACGACTTCTCTGATGTAAGAGCACCTGCTTGTCTCCTCTGCCTCTGTTCTAACACCTGCATGACACCTGCTGAGCCATCATCTCTGCTGTCCAATCACAGGGCCAGAATCCAAACATACACTTGTCCCTTCGTCCCCCATCTGAATTGTACCAAGTGACCCAGGGGGGGGTCCTGATTGCCAGGACGGACCAACTGAAGGCCTTCGACAGACACATCCTGCAGGTGGGTTCCCATGATGCAGTTCTGTTAACAGACTGTTATCTTCATCATCCTTAACGTCTCTGCTGATGGAGGTGATGATGGAGGCGACATAACTCTAGTTATTAATAAATAAGTCAGTGTCCCACCCATTCAAACAAGTCTGGACATGCCCCCATATGTGACCAACTCCAACCAAAGTTTTTTTCTGTTATATTCATTAAATATATGTTCCTAAGGATTCATGAAATGAGTTTATGTAAACAAAAAAATAAAATGAAATAGAAAAAGAAAATCTTGGAACACTTAGTGTGTGTTCTCTGTGTTCTTTTTTTTTTTTTTTTTTTTTTTGACAAAATTCAAATCTTCAGCTGCAAAAAAACACTGAAAGATAAAAAATGTAATCAGTTGGAGGTTTAACAGCCAAGAGTCTGATCTTTTAAAATATATTTTACAGCATCCATTGAGGAGTGAGTGAATTATACTGAATCATTCAGATTTATTTATTTTATTCAGTAAAAGGAAATGTAATCCTCAGAAACATAAAGACAGACTGATGTCTCTCTCAGGTGTCCTCAGGTCAGACTGATGTGAAACAGATTAAACTAAAAGCTTCACAGTGTGAATCCACTTTAACCACTGAGACACAACATAATTTATGCAACATATACAGTATCATTTAGAACATACAGTGTATCTGTGAGAGAGAAATTTAACTTAACATATAAACTTTGATCCTGATGATTGTGATCTGATTGATCATAATGTTATTGATCATAATGTGATTGATTATAATCCTGAAGGTTGTAGCCAGAGACGAAGAATCAGGAGAAGAAGTTTCAGCTTCAGTCGACATCGAAGTGCTGCAGAGAGGACAAGCAGGTGAGGGGACACACACACACACACACACACACACACACACACACACACACACACACACACACACACAAACAAACATATACATACATGCTGTGAAGAGACTCAGAGGTTCTCTGCTCCACTGATCTCTGATTGATCACAAATGGATCAGTTATCTGTTTCCTTAATAAGATAACAGTCAGTGGGGATTAATGTTTTTTTCACATTTCATTTTTATTCGATTAGCATTCAAAATCCACCCCCAACAAATACATAGAAGATTTGCCTCAACAGCAAGTACCAAGTACTATCTTTAACTACATGGTCTGAGTTGCATTATAAGTCTTCAGAAAAAAACAAACAAACAAACAACAACAAATTTTCAAACATATTACAGAAGTAAACAAATAAATAAAGTTCCATAACAATAATACAAACAAACACAGCCAAAGGTTTCAGTATTTTCATTATTACTCTTTTTCATACCTGATTTATATATTTTCTTATTGCTTTAGTTTTATACGTTTTTAAATGAGGAAAGTGAACTACACATTTTTAATTCATCGTCACAGCTGTTCCACAAGTTAACACCTCTAACAGAAACACATCTCTGCTTAATATTCATTCTTGTCTTAGTTCTTTTTTTTTTTTTAAGTTATTTTTTTTGGCACTTTTGCCTTTATTGGATAGGACAGCCAGAGGGTAGACGCGAAACGGGGCAGAGAGAGAGGGGATGACACGCAGCAAAGGGCCGAAGGCGAGAGTCGAACCAGCAGCCACTGCAGAGGAATAACAGCCTCTTTACATGGGTCGGACGCTCTACCAACTGAGCTAAACATCCGCCCTTGCCTTAGTTTTTTTGAAAAAAACCTGTTCCCCTCAAATCATACCAGCTCTCTCTGATTTCAAACAGCCTCTGAGTACTGCGGCAAAGTAAATGATTATGTGCTTTGTACATTATCTGTGCCGTTTTAAATTCAACTAAATCATAAAATTTAAGAGTATTTAGATTCATAAACAATACATTAGTTAATTCAAGGAAGTTTGATCGATTTATAATTCTTATAGCTCTTTTTTGTTACTTAAAAATAGGATGAGTGTTGGTTTTATATGTGTTACCCCATATCTCCACACAATAGGTCATATATGGACGTAAGAGAGAACAATAAAGTGTATATAATGACTTCTTGTTAAGAACATCCTTTGTTTTATAAAGTATAGCAATGCTTTTTGACATTTTCGTTTTCACATTATTTATATGTGGCTTCCAACAAAGTTTATCATCAATTATCACACCAAGAAATTTGTTTTCATTCACTCTTTCTATTTCAATGCACTTAACCCTGATTTTAACCTGGCTTTTAATTTGTCTGGTGCCAAAAATGATAAACTTTGTTTTGTTTAAATTCAGAGATAACTTATTGATGTCAAACCAAGTTTTCAGAATATTTAATTCATTTTCAACTGTAGTCAGAAGCTGTTCTAGGCTTTTACCAGAGCAGTAGAGAGTGGTGACATCAGCAAACAAAACACATTTTAACAGTCTGGAAACATTGAAAATATCATTGATATATAATATGAATGATTTAGGGCCTATCCCAGACCCTTGAGGGACCCCACAAGTGACCTTCAATTGATTTGATTTTACTTTATTTAGTTGCACATACTGATATCTGTCATCCAGGTAACTTTTCATCCACATGTATGCTAACCCTCTTAAACCATATCGCTCTAGTTTATTCATTAATATACTATGATCAATAGTGTCAAATGCCTTTTTTTAAGTCTATAAAAACACCAACAGTATATTCCTTGTTATCTATTGCAGTAGACATCCCTTCCACAAGTTCCATCACTGCCATCGAGGTGGACCTTTTTGCTCTGAAGCCATATTGGCTATCACTTAAAAGATTGTGTTTCTCAATAAATTTTTCAAGTCTATGATCAAATAACTTTTCTAAGATTTTTGAAAACTGCGGAAGTAGTGATATTGGTCTGTAATTGGTAAATAGACATATAATAGCCTTTCTCCACTTTTATAGATAGGAATAACTTTTGCTATTTTCATTTTTGAAGGAAAAATACCTGTTCAAAAAGACAGATTACAAATGTATGTATATGGTTGCACTATATATTCTATAATACTTTTTTACTAATTCCATGTCTATATCAAAACAATCAGTGGACTTTTTATTCTTAAGTGTTTTCACAATATCAATTATTTCTCTGTCATTTACAGCACTAATAAACATGGAGGAGGAGGTTTTAGAAATATTTCATTGTTGGTTATTGGCTCAGGAATTTCTTTTGCTAGGTTATAACCAACATGTACAAAATAATCATTAAATTCATCGGCTATTTCTTTAATTTTATCGATGATAATATCTTTATCTTTTATAAAGTATTCTGGATAATCAGTTTTATTAGAACCCTTTTTGGCTATACTATTTAATACTCTCCATATTTCCTGTGTGTTGCTGGTCCAATAATGTATGATAATATTATAATATTTACTAATTTATTTTTATATGTTTTATACTTTATTTCAGCATCTTTTGTCCTCTGTTTAAATAAATCTCTTATATAAAATATTTTTCTTTTTACATGCATCCCTGTTCCCTTTGTGATCTGTGGCTTATTTGAGCACTGGGGCTTCCTGGTGACTTTCATTAAAGGACAATGTTTCTCATATGACAGAATTAAAGTTGATAAAAATGCATCATATGCATTATTAGGGTCTTCATTAACATAAACCTCATTCCAGTTTTGTTCCCCTAGGTCCATCTTAAGGGCAGCAATAGCTCTTGGTGTTCTGCATCTTTCCATTTCAAGTGTATAGGTCTTTTGTTTAGTTTTTATCCCAAAATAATTTTGAAAAATTGCAAAAACAGGAAGATGATCACTTATCATTTATGAGAAGTCCACCTACTATATTTCATAATCAATTTTATTTGTGAATATATTATCTATCAGTGTAGCTGTGTCAATTCTTATTCTACTTTGTTTTATAATTACAGGGGAAAGGCAGTTGCTATACATTGTATGGATATAATCTCTTGTTTTTTGGTGTCCATTTGGGTTTAACAAATCTATATTAAAATCACCACAAATTATTTGCACTTTTTTATCATTTAAATTGCTAATTGATGAATTGCTGTGCTGATGAAAACAAAACACATTGTTTCTTCCTGTTTGACTGACATTTGTTATGAACTACAGTGAATCCATCATGGTGCATTCACTGACATCGCCTCTCCTGTGTGTAGTGCCTCATGGTGCATTCACAGAGCAGCAGTTGTTTGGAGATGTGGACAGCAGACTGGCAGGAGGAATTGCAGCAACAATCTTGCTGCTGTTTCTGTCGTACGTTCTGTTTCTGCTGCTTCGAACCGTGAAGAGACGCCGGCGGCTCAGTGACGCCGACCAACACGCTGCCATCGCCCTTGGAAAACATCCCAACGTGGTACGAAGTTGATCACTCACACTTTGACATACCTGACAGAGCTGACACAGAGAATTTTGGACATGAAGAAACACGTTCAACAGATCAATTCAAAGTTCATGCTGAGCTTTAAATCAGTTCAGTCTTCATGTGTAACAACAGAGTTATTGAACTGCTGCTGCTCTGTTCTTCTGTAGAGTTTACTGTGGTTTCAGACGGTGAGTTTAAAGCTGCTCTTCACTCGTGTCATGTTGTGATAGTCATTGTGGACTTCCTGTCATGTGACTCTGTTTTTAGCCGCCATCAGTGTAGTGGAAGTGTTTCTGTGGTGCCTCCTTCAGTGTCTTGTGCTGCGCTGAATATTAGAGCCCTGTTTTCACTGAGATAACGCACAACATGTGAAAACACACAAAACACATCATCCAGTGAAGCTTCTCAGATATCATCTGTTTGAGCAGCAGCATGCTACCAGTTTGTTTTTAATACTTAAATAGTTCCTCATCAATGTGCCGACAGTCAAATTAAAGATTAGTTATAGATCAGCATACACTCTCTCTGACACTGACTTTAACATCAAAATTTAGCAAACTAAATATTGATCCAAATGTTTGTGTTTGACCCAAACCTCAGTTTGTTCACAGTATCCAATAATCTGAATAAACTCAGTCAGGACTAAAATTACTCAAAGGAATACAAACTATAAGAAATGATTAAAATACAGTGAATTAACAGTTGAAGTTGTCATGGTTGTGTTTTGTTGGTCATTTCCTGTTTTATTTTGTAGTATTGGTTTCCCTTGTGTGTCCTTCTTGCTTTTACTTCCTGTCTTTGTGTTTTTCCCGCCCTTGGTTGATTACTGATTTGGTTCACCTCTTGTTGTCCACCCACCTGTGTTTGATTACCCCCCTGTCTATTTAGTCCCTGTGTTTCTCTTTGTCTTTGTCAGTTCGTCTGTGTTGTACTTTTGGTGTTAAGTTCCTGTGTCTTCCCAGTGTTGCTTCCAGTGTTTTTTGGCTTTATATCCCCTTTATGGATTTCTTGGATTTTGCCATTTTTGTTTTGTCTTTTGGATCACCTTTTCGTTCACGTAAGCCTGCGTTTTGTTACCTTTTGTTGATTATTAAATCACCTTTTGAACTCTGCTCCAGTGCTCAAGCCTGCATTTTTGGGTCCACACCACCTGTGTTTTCTAGTTGACTTTACACCACACCTGACAGAACGAACTGACCAATTATGGACCCAGCAGACTTTGCACTGGCTAGTGAGGAGCTAGAGAAGGCCTACTCTGAATTTGAGCAACTGAACTGTGCCATTACAGGTTGCACGGATTTTAAGCGGAGAATTTTTGTTTATTCCTTGATGGAAAAGACTTTTTTATCAAGGCCCAAAATTTTGTTTTTCCCTCAAATAACTCATAACCTGACAGTGATTGCAGACCTAAAGCGAGAATTACAGGCTGAGTTGGATTCTACCTGCAATTCTGAGCTCAGCAAGGACTCGCTAACCCACCAGCCACCTGCGAAGCCTGCTCCTCTGCCAGCCAGTCCTCTGCCTGAACCTGCCCCGGACTCATCACCTGTGAAGCCCCCCAGGCGCAAGCGTGGCTCTCGCCGACGTCATGCCCCTCAGCTGCCCAGCGTCCCCGAACCCCAGCTGCCCAGCGTCCCCGAACCCCAGCTGCCCAGCGTCCCGGAGGTTCTGCTGCCCAGCGTCACGGAGGTTCTGCTGCCAGCGTCACGGAGGTTCTGCTGCCCAGCGCCACGGAGGTTCTGCTGCCCAGCAACCTAGTCTTCGTCTCTCCTATCCCGGTGGGACCGTCGCCACCACCTCCTGTTCCGGTGGGGCCGTCGCCATCATCCCCTGTCCCGGTGGGACCGCCGCCACCATTTCCTGTTCCGGTGGGGCCGTCGCCATCATCTCCAGTCCCGGTGGGACCGCCGCCACCACCTCCTCTTCCGGTGGGGCCGTCGCCATCATCTCCAGTCCCGGTGGGGCCGCCGCCACCACCTCCTCTTCCGGTGGGGCCGTCGCCATCATCTCCAGTCCCGGTGGGACTGCCGCCACCATCTCCTCTTCCGGTGGGGCCGTCGCCACCATTGCCTGCCCTGGTGGGGTCACCACAGCCATCTCCTGTTCCGGCTGGGTCGCCGCCACCATCTCCTGTCCCGGTGGGACCGCCGCCACCATTTCCTGTTCCGGTGGGGCCGTCGCCATCATCCCCTGTCCCGGTGGGACCGCCGCCACCATTTCCTGTTCCGGTGGGGCCGTCGCCATCATCTCCTGTCCCGGTGGGACCGCCGCCACCATTTCCTGTTCCGGTGGGGCCGTCGCCATCATCTCCAGTCCCGGTGGGACTGCCGCCACCACCGCCTCTTCCGGTGGGGCCGTCGCCATCATCTCCAGTCTCGGTGGGACCGCCGCCACCACCTCCTCTTCCGGTGGGGCCGTCGCCATCATCTCCAGTCCGGTGGGACCGCCGCCACCACCTCCTCTTCCGGTGGGGCCGTCGCCATCATCTCCTGTTCCGGTGGGACCGTCGCCATCATCGCCTGCCCCGGTGGGGTCACTGCAGCCATCTCATGTTCCGGCTGGGTCACCGCCACCATCTCCTGTTCTGGTGGGACCGTCGCCATCATCTCCTGTTCCGGTGGGGACCGTCGCCATATCTCCTGTTCCGGTGGGACCGTCGCCATCATCGCCTGCCCCGGTGGGGTCACTGCAGCCATCTCATGTTCCGGCTGGGTCACCGCCACCATCTCCTGTTCTGGTGGGACCGTCGCCATCATCGCCTGCCCCGGTGGGGTCACTGCAGCCATCTCATGTTCCGGCTGGGTCACCGCCACCATCTCCGGTTCTGGCTGGGCCGCAGCCATCTCCTGTTCCGGCTGGGCCGCAGCCACCGTCTCCTGTTCCGGTGGGGTCATCGCAGCCACCATCTCCTGTTCCGGCTGGGTCACCGCCACCATCTCCTGTTCTGGCTGGGCTGCAGCCTCCTCCTGTTCTGGCTGGGCCGCAGCCATCATCTCCTGTTCCGGTGGGCTCACCGCAGCCATCTTCTCCTATTCCGGTGGGGTCACCGCAGCCATCATCCCCTGTTTCGGCTGGGTCACCGCCACCATCTCCTGTTCTGGTGGGTCCGCCACCTCCAGTTCCTGCTCTGGCTGGGCCATCGCCGCCGCAGCCACCTCCAGTTCCTGCTCGGGCTGGGCCATCTACGTCATCGCCACAGATTCTTCCTGTTCCTGCTCAGGCTGGGCCGCCTACGTCGCCGCAGCAGCCATCGCCTGTTCCTGCTCCGGCTGGGACGCCGCCGCAGCAGCCATCGCCAGTTCCTGCTCCGGCTGGGTCGCCGCAGCCGCAGCCACCGCCATCGCCTGTTCCTGTTCCGGCTGGGCTGTCTACGTCGCCGCCACAGCCACCGCCTCTTCCGCTTCCTGTTCCAGCTGGGCTGTCTATGTCGCCACCGCAGCCATCGCCAGTTCCTGTTCTGGCTGGGCCGTCTTCGCTTCTGCAGGCTCCTCCAATCCTGGCTGGGCCACAGTCACCTTCAGAAGGGTCCCACCTTAGCCTATGCCGCTGGCCCCCTGTTTCTCTGCTAGCGGGGGCTGGCCTTCGTCTTCGCCTTCGCCGCCGGCCTCCTGCACGTCTTCCCCAGGGATCCCGCCTTCACCGTCGGCCTCCTGCACGTCTTCCCAAGGGGCTTCACCTTCACCGTCAGCCGCCACTGGGGTCCCGCCGCCTTTGCCGCCGGCCTTCAGAGGGGTCCCGCCTTCGTCTCCGCCAGCGCCGCCGGCCTTCAGAGGGGTCCCGCCTTCGTCTTCGCCAGCGCCGCCGGCCCCCTGAGGGGTCTCGCCTTCGTCTTCGCCTGTGGCCTCCTGCTCGTCCTCCCGACGGGTTCCGCCTTCGTCTGTGGCCTCCTGCTCGTCCTTCCAACGGGTTCCGCCTTCGCCTGTGGCCTCCTGCTCGTCCTCCCGACGGGTCTCGCCTTCGTCTTCGCCAGTGGCCTCCTGCTCGTCCTCCCGACGGGTTCTGCCTTCGTCTTCGCCTGTGGCGTCCTGCTCGGCCCCCTGAGGGGTCTCGCCATCGCCGCCGGCCTCCTGCTCGGCTCTGCTCCCCTGGGTGGACTTCAGGCCGTCCGCCTGAGGTTTCTGGTTCTGCCTCTGCCCTGCCTCCAGGCCGCCCGCCTGAGGTCTCCGGCTCCGCCCCTGCCCTGCCTCCAGGCCGCCCGCCTGAGGTCTCCGGCTCCGCCCCTGCCCTGCCTCCAGGCCGCCCGCCTGAGGTCTCCGGTTCCGCCTCTATCCTGCCTCCCGGCTGCCCGCCTGAGGCTTCGACCTGGCCCCTGCCCGTCCACGGGTTTACAGACTTATGGACCCTGCCTTTTGTTGTTGCCAGGCTGTGTGCCTGAGCTTAGTGACGCTTTTTGTTTTGTCCCTCCTCCAGGCCCCCTCCACCCACCCAGCTCCTTGTGGACTTGAGTGACTTTGTTTTGGACTTTATTTTTAGGACGTCTGGGATCCGTCCCTTGAAGGGGGGGGTACTGTCATGGTTGTGTTTTGTTGGTCATTTCCTGTTTTATTTTGTAGTATTGGTTTCCCTTGTGTGTCCTTCTTGCTTTTACTTCCTGTCTTTGTGTTTTTCCCGCCTTGGTTGATTACTGATTTGGTTCACCTCTTGTTGTCCACCCACCTGTGTTTGATTACCCCCCTGTCTATTTAGTCCCTGTGTTTCTCTTTGTCTTTGTCAGTTCGTCTGTGTTGTACTTTTGGTGTTAAGTTCCTGTGTCTTCCCAGTGTTGCTTCCAGTGTTTTTTGGCTTTATATCCCCTTTATGGATTTCTTGGATTTTGCCATTTTTGTTTTGTCTTTTGGATCACCTTTTCGTTCACGTAAGCCTGCGTTTTGTTACCTTTTGTTGATTATTAAATCACCTTTTGAACTCTGCTCCAGTGCTCAAGCCTGCATTTTTGGGTCCACACCACCTGTGTTTTCTAGTTGATCTTTACACCACACCTGACAGAAGTGCTGTCGTTAGATTAAAAACAAAAGATCACAAATTGAAACCTGTTCATATGACCTGATGGTTCAGTCTTAATAATAAATAATTAATATTTTATATACATTTGACCCCCATTTTCCATCTGCTCCTTTTCTCTCAAGCTACAGTTGTTAGTTGTTGTTGTTGTTGTTTTTTTGTTGTTGTTTTTGTTGGTGCAACTAAACTTTATTTAACACTTAAGTTAGGCTGCGATTAAAGTTATGAACACTTTGAGGTTATGAACAATATGACTGTTGAAGAGTTATGACTGGTTACGACCTCAAACTGTTTCATAACTTCCAACAGTTCATAAGTTCAAACTGTTCATACAGACAGGTGTCTCTGTGACTGACAGGTGTCTCTCTGTGTGTGACTGACAGGTGTCTCTCTGTGTGTGACTGACAGGTGTCTCTGTGTGACTGACAGGTGAGCTCCAGCCGTCCAGTCTTCTCTGTGGACGAGTCTTCATACAACAATAGAGGCTTCAGACATGAATATGAGTCTTATTCACAATTGGAGAGTTTTCATGGTAAACAGGGCGTCTACACCAGGAGACAGTCTCTGATTCCTCCTCCATCATCATCATCATCATCATCATCATCTAACATCATCATCAGTGATCTTGGAGGAAGATTTCACTCTGACCTCTGCCCTGTCCCAGAAAAACCAGAGGGTCCACCTGAGACAGGTGAAACCCTCCGATTATCTGACATCAGAGAAGCTCTACAGGCCTCAGGTGTGTCCACAGGTGTGTCCACAGGTGTTCACGGTAAGGACATCACAACGGTGAACACAGAGACTCTTCAGACAGGTGAAAAGGACTCAGAGGACCCATACAGGTAGTTTGTCTCTGCAGCAGCCAATCACAGAGCAGAAAATTAAATCTGACACATCTATGCAGCAGCCAATCACAGAGCAGAAAATTAAATCTGACACATCTATGCAGCAGCCAATCACAGATCAGAAACAACAGTTTGCTTTGAAACAACAGAGTCTATAAATTTGTTGTTGATTTTCATGTTCATGTCTCAATTTGCTGGTTCATGTTTTCATAAATGAAAATGTTGAAATTTGTAAAAACAAAAACAAAAACAGTTTGACAGATTAAAACTTCTCTAACATTTTAGTATTTTACAATGTAAAATATCACTCGGTGAAACACGGAGCAGGTTTGGTCAATAATGAATGAACTTCACTCAGAAGTGACGGAAGAAAAGCACCAAGACAAAGTAAAAACAACCCACTGGTTCTGGATTCATCAGTAATATTAACAGTTGAAAACGTGTTTTTTTCCCCTTGTTAGCCTTTGACTGGACAATATTTTCTGAGGTGTTTTTGTCTTTTCAAAATGTATTTTTGGACTTTTCTAGCCTTATTTGATAGGACAGCTGTAGACAGACAAGAAATGGGGGAGAGAGGCGGGGGAGACATGCAGCAAAGGGACGAATGCTGGGATTGAATCGACACCTGCTGCCACCAGGGTACCTTAATGAACTACTTTTACACTGAATATTCTGATGTCATGTGACTATAATCAATAATATGATCAATCTGATATCTGATTTTCTGCTCAGTAATAAAGTCACATTAACTGTCTGTGATATTTGATTATTGATCACCTGTGTGTATTTATAGGTAAAACTGAGTCAGTTCAATTCATTTTCTTCATAATCATCAATCAGTCATCATCAATCATCAATCAATTATCAACCAAATACTGGTTCTGCTAAAAGATTTTCTTTGTTTTAAACCCAGCAGAAGTATTTGAGATTCACAGGAACACCGTGAACACAACGTGTGCAGTTTGAATATTGGATAAAGAGTGGGACAGCTCAGTGTTTTATTTTCACTCTGACACAGGAAGAGTTTGTAGAGGAGCTGCAGCTCCCCCTGCTGGTCACACTGAATACAACAGTCTGAACTCTCACTGCGTTTATTTGTCTGGTAAAGACATCAAAAAACACAAACAACCACAAGACACACAAACACAAACAGCCTGGACTGCAATATACACAACACACTTGAACACCCACCTGAACACACACATCAACACACACACACCGAATGAGAGAAAACAGGTTTGTTCCATTCAGAATCCGTCACAAGACGGTGCACACTGTTCAACGTTCATCCATAAAAAACGTATTCAGTAACAGCAGCTCTGATTGATTGACTGTTGACCTTTGACCCCCATTAACACCTGAATCAGATCAATCATCAATAATCTAATCTTTCTTTGAATTAAACTATTTTTGAGTTAATAATAATGAAGACGACAAAAGAGAAACTCAATTTCTGCAGTTTCTGAACATTTAACAAAGCTGTTCAACATCCAGCCAATCAGAGAAGTTTATCTCATAAATAATTAGAAGTATTTTTAAAAAGAAACGTTTTTTAAAACAAAACAAAACAAACAAACAAACAACAAAAAAAGAACACATAGAATCATAGACCACAACAATTCAACTGTTTTTATTAAAAGCTGAAATATTAAAAATCCAACGATTGATTTTTCTTTGTTAAAATCTGAAATCTGACTGAATACATCACATCATATTTCATCTGACAAAAATACATCCTCATTACATAATTAAATAAAGATAAACATGTATTCATTCTCACAAAATAAAATAACTACAAACATCTGATGATGGAGCAGAAAGAAGACAAATATATTTTCATTGATATTTGATCTCATCAACAGAAACAAACAAACAAACATAAATAAAGTCATGCAGAAGTGGGCAGCTTTTAGTACCATATATCTGTGTATTTAAACTAATGTTTACAGCTGTTTCTGCCCGTGATTGTTTCCATTTCTACTGCGCTGACATGCTTTTATTTTGTCATGAAGCTTTTATTTTGTAGTCTGACAGGAAATAGTTGTATTTCCGTCACAAAGTTTCAGTCTGAACTTTCTGAGCAGCTTCACGCGCGCGGTACAGCTTCGTGTGTGTCTCTATTTGTCGGCTCTTTATTTGTTTGTTCGTTCGTTTGTTTGTTTGTTTGCTGACGTCACGCTGCAGACGATAAGCTGATTAACGAGCCACGGAGCTCAGAGACACCGGAGCACCGAGAGGGACCAGGTGAGTCCATCCTGAAAATCACGGCACACACACACACACACACACACACACACACACACACACACACACACACACACACACACACACAGAGGTCTATGACGTCATGAACAGAGGTGAGTTTATTCGTCTAACACAAGGTGTTCACTCACCTGTGTGCTCACCTGTACACTCTGACGGCATGACAGAAGACAGATCCAGTGTGATGTGGTCTGATCTGAGATCAGGTCTCATGACTGTGACTCAGAGACTTCCTGAAAGTTTTCAGGAACAAAAACAAACGTGATGAGTTTGTTGTGTTGCTCCTTGAGTTGTTACATTTCTAACATTTTACTATCATACAAATGATTTAGGGCTGTGACTTTATATTATTTTCACTGTCCAATAATCTGTTGATTATTTTCTCCATTGACTGATTAGTTGTTTGGTCCATAAAATGTCAGAAAGTGTTGATCAAAGTCTAAAATGATGTCCTCAAATTACACAAACTCAAAATTTACTGTCAGAGAGGAGTAAATAAAGAAAATGTTCACATTTAAGAAGCTGAAATCAGAGAATTTTGACATTTTTAAATTAAAAAACTAAAAATGATTAATCAGTTAACTAATCCTGTCACAATCTCATCAGTTGAAAAGTAGCTCCAAACATGTGGAGCATTTGGAGCGAAATATGCTGCCTTTTTCAAGTCTTTTCTGTCACAGTTATTTTCATTATTGATCAATTTGTTGATTGATAATGATCAAAGGGTTGAAAAATAGAAATAGGTGCAAACATGTTTGGATCTATTTATCCAACTGACCTATATTCCAAGTGTTTCCTGTAACCATTATTTTCATTATTTATTAATCTGTCGATCATTTTCTCCATTAATCATTTAGTTGTTTGGTCAATAAAATGTAATAAAATGGTGAAAAATGTTGATCAGTCTAGTAAAGAAGTAAAGAAACCAGTAAATATTCACATTTAAGAAGCTGAAATCAAAGAAAATTGACCTTTTTCCTCAAAAAAAAAAAGGACTCAAAACGATTACTGTATTATTAAAATTTTTTTTTTTTTTTTTTACTTTTTACTTGTATAATTGATTAATAATCAATTAATTTATTAATCATTGCAGCTATAATATGATTATCAATATATTATATATTCCTGTGATTAATCATACAGCTGACCTTTATAATCAACTACTTCCACATGACTGAAGTCACTGGAGGAATTTTTTTTCAAATTTGGCACAAACATCCACTTGGACTCAAAGATGATTAAAGGTCACTGTGACCTCAGCAAAGATGTTTTTTGTTATAACTCAATAATTCACACGCTAATGATGACAGAATTGCTCACAGATATATGATGAGATTGTACAGTTACTGAAGAGATATCAATCAACCCCACAGGTGCACGTCTACATTTACAAATACAGCAGATTTTTCTGTAAACCTGAGAACACTCAGAACTGACTGAGGTTTTATTCTCATTGGGGCAAGTTGCCTTCAATTTTCTCACACACACACACACACACACATACACACACACACACACACACACACACACACACACACACACACACACACAAATCACATTTTTTTGCTATTTTCTGTTGGTCCAGGAATTTCTTTGCAAAAAATGCCTAAAACTGCATTGCAGTTTTTTTTTAGAAAAGTTGCAGTGAAATCAGGCATTTTAGGTCACAGCAATCCCAAACAAGCCTGTGAAATCGTGGAGGGACACGTTAAAATACAAAGCAGCATGAAACAAATGCGTCCTGGCTCATAAACAGCCCGTCACATTGCTTGGTGATGCAAACAGCGTATCATTTACCAGTGTGTTGTTTGGTTGCCCCATCAACATGCAGGACAACAGCGTTCAAAATGAGTGCAGACAAACATGACAAGTTGGCAACTGTCAGAAGGGGCAGGGTTGAGGAGAAGGACATCACGCTCAGTCTGCTGCCACCACCACAGACAGCCCACGACTTTTACTGTGAAGCAGATTGTAGCTTCTGTTTCTCCTGTCTCCTCCCTGTCTCTTCCCAGTCTTCTCCCAGTCTCCTCCCAGCCTCATCCCAGCCTCCTCCCAATCCCTCCACCATGAGTGTCCAGCCCCGGAGGATCCGTCTGAAGCCGTGGCTGTTGGCTCAAGTGAACAGCGGCAGGTATCCTGGTCTTCAGTGGCTCAGTCCAGACCACCGCCTCTTCCAGATCCCCTGGAAACACGCTACACGCCACATGCCAATGTCCGACGAGGAGAACACCATCTTCAAGGTGAGACACACCCTCAAACACCTGAGCCCTTCAAACACCTGAACCCTCAAACACCTGCTGGGGTCGGTTGCACCAACAGGACTTACACGTGTTCTTAAGCTAAGTTGGTTTTAACTTGGCATTCTAACCCTAACTCTAGAGTCATGACAGTTTCACCATCCAGGTTTCAGCCTTCATCTTGCTAAGACCAGGTGTAAAAATGTCTGGAAATCCAAGAATGTCTGAAAATGTTGATCAGTATTTCTGGAAGTCCAAGATAGCGTCCTCAAATGTCTTGTTTTGTCAACAACTCAGATATTCTGGTTTCTTTAGGAGCAAAGAAACCAGAAAATATTCACATTTAAGAAGCTGAAATCAGAGAATGTGGACTTTTTCTGAAAAAAAAGACTCAAAACGATTAATTGATTATTAAAATAGTTTATAATGCATTAGTAATCAATAAATGGATTAATCATTGCAGCTCTAGCCTGGACTGGGCCGACTGGACTGTTTTGAACATCTTGTGCTCCAAGAGGAGAAAACCAGTTTTAATAAAGTAAAGAACACCCACAGTGTTCAGATCAGAGAATCATGTGATCAAACATGTTAAACTTCATCAGTCAAGTTTTGAAAGAAAAGTTTCAGATTGAGTTAAAGTGATTTTATGAGCTCTGAAGGATGCATCTTTGTTTGAAATATTGAGTTTAGTGTTTGAAGATGCCCTGGACATGAGGACATGAGGACAGGCTGTGTAACTGTCAGTCAGTCTCAGTTCATCATTCATGGTTGGAGGGAAATGACAAAAGTCCTGATGAAGAAGGAAGTGTCTGACTTCCTGTTTGAGTGACACTGATCAAACTGATTTGAGACGAGTTGATTGGCTCCTGTCTACACTTTACTGCTGATGATATCACTTCCTTTCACCGCTTCTGCTTTTATTTGTACTGTGTGTGTGCACACACACACCCTGTTCACCCTGTAACTGTTTGAATCTTCACACATGACACAATTCAGTCATTCAGCCGGAAAGTAATTTTTATATCACAGTCTGTACAGACAACATAAAAAACAGATTCTGTCATGTGACCTGTTTGATATTTAAAGGAAAATTTCAACATTTAGTGAAATCTTCTTCTCTTCCTCTCTGACAGTCAGAGTGATTCCACAATAAATATGAAGCTACAGCCAGCAGCTGGTTAGCTTAGCTTAGCTGAGCATAAAGACTGGAAACAGGGGGGAACTGCTAGCCTGGATCTGTCAAAAAAGAACCAAATCCACCTCCCAGCCCCTCTAAAGCTCTCTGGTTAACATGTTATGTGCCATTCGTTTACATGTAAAACCAACAAGCTTTATTTTCACAGGTCATGCTACATCATATAATGTTGAGCGACATTACATTACGTTTTGTTTGAACACAAACCTTGTTCTGTGTCTTACAGGCATGGACTGTAGTAATATATATATGTACACACTAATTCTAAAAAGTTGGTAAGTTGTGTAAAATGTATATAAAACAGAATGCAGTGATTTGCAAATCTTTTTGATGCGTATTCAGTTGAATACAGCACAAAGACAAGATATTTAATGTTCAAACTGATAACCTTTATTGTTTTTTGTAAATATACAGTCGTTCTGAATTGGAGGTCTGCAACATATTTAAAAAAAGTTGGTTCAGGAGCAACAAAAGACTGTGGAAGTTGTGGAACGCTCCAAAAACACCTGTTTTTGGAACATGTTTGTAACATTCCACAGGTAAACAGGTGAGTTGGTAACAGGTGACAGTATCATAATTGGGTGTTAAAGGGGCATCCTGGAAAGGCTCAGTGGTTCACCAGCATGGATGGGGTGAGGTTCACCATCGACACCTGTGATGGTACGAGTATGAGTTAGTGCCTGTGGGATCATGGGTAACTGTCACATCTGTGAAGGCCCCATTAATGCTGAAAGGTACCTATAGGTTTTTGAGCAACATATGCTGCCATCCAGATGTCTTTTTCAGACACGCTTATTTCAGTGAGACAATGCCAAGACACATTGTGCACGCGTTCCAACAGCGTGTCTTTGTGGCTGCTAGACTGGCCTGATCACAGTGGTTCTGTCCCAACAGAATGACTGTATATTTACAAAAAACCAAAAAGAAAATCTTTATATTTTGTTCTTGTTTATGTTTTACACAATGTCACAACTTTTTTGGAATTAGGGTTGTAAATGCAAATCATATATATATGAATGTGCATGAGGCCTTATAGACCCTGCTGTGTGTCTTGCAGGCGTGGGCTGTGGAAACAGGTAAATATCAGGAAGGGGTGGATGAACCTGACCCTGCCAAGTGGAAGGCAAACCTTCGCTGCGCTCTGAACAAAAGCCGAGAGTTTCAACTGAAATATGATGGCACCAAAGAGACACCAGTCCAACCATACAAAATCTATGAGGTCTGTGAGCAGCTGGGGAACACAGGTGAGTACACTGTTTTATTCCACATCCAAACTGATTTGATTGTGTAGAATTGTTCCTGAGGTCTGACTGTTTTCTGTTTCAGATGCTGCTGATGATGAAGAGGAAGAGGTGAGGAAGAACCTGTGTCAAACCATAAACAGACTATTCATATTTTTATCAGCTGACTGATGATAACAAAAATCTGTTTTATTCTCAGATGCCGAATCTGATGGAGCTTTCAATCAGTAAGTCTAGGGTTCAAATAAACCACTGCAGGAACCTGTGAGGTTACATTTCTGGGGTCATCGTGGGTTTCCATTGCAAGATCATACTGGACATACATTGATTAATCATATATGTATATATATGTGTGTGTATATATATACATATATACATATATATATACATACATATATATATATATATATATGTATATACATATATATATATATATATATATATATATATATGTAGAGAGAGAGAGAGAGAGAAATTATATGGAAATAATAACATACATACATTCATAATATGTTGTATTTTTCTGTTTGCTAAGGAAAATAAGTGTAAAGTCAGTGTACACAATATATTTAACAAACTTGCTGCTTGCACACACCTATGTGTACAGGTCATTTTTAATCCTTTGCTGGGCTGATGGTGGCCTCCCTTTTTTGGTTGTGTTACTGAAGGCTTGTCACCTCTTTTGCTCCTTTTCCAAATATGTGCTGCTTGGTTTGACTCAGTTTGACTTGGTGCATCAGCCCAGCACAGCAGGTCTGTTTTTAACTGTTGACCACTCATCTTTAGTTAAGCGCCTGAACAGTGGATAAACATGTTTCATGTCCTTGTAAATTCTTCACAATTAAAATCCCCTTTTTTTTATTTAAAAGCTTTTATTTTGAAGCAGCAGAATGAAGAAATGTTGTGTTTTCATCAGCAGGAATTGAACTCTGCTCCGATCAGCTAAAAGTGAACATGAAACAGTAAAATAAGACACATACCTGAAGATACATGTAATGTCATATCTCCTCAGACCCCAGGATCAGTGACCCCTCTTCCTTCAGCTCCTTGAACCACTTCAGTCTGTCCACCAACGAGACGTTTGGATCTCCACATGTGATCCCCATCCCCCTCCTCCCGGATAGAGCCATGACCTCTGACCTCCCCATGACCTCTGACCTTCCCATGACCTCTGACTTGCAGGCTCGGTGTCCAATGGGTGATCAGGGGACCTTTGTCTCTAACAGACTCCAGGACCCGAACTCAGCCGCCTCTGCCCCACCTGGATCGGCCCCAATGGAGGCCAGCAGCATGGGGGATGCCCAGAACCAGGGGGACCCTCAGAACCACCAACCCTGCAAGTACGACCTGCTGAGCAGCGTCCCACGTGAGTACGACCTCTGACCTCTGAGGGTGTTCTGAGTATACAAAGGTTAATGCTGATGACTCCATCACTATACTGCTTGGTCTTACTGTACTCAAATACATAGCTATGCAGATGACATCCAGTTATATGTTTCCTTTGAGCTAGTTGAATTTCTCTGCCTGAAACTGCTAACCAGCTGTCTTAACAGTGTCATAACATGGATGATAATTAGCTCTAGTTAAATTAAGGTAATTATGTTATTTATCACTGAATTAATATGGGGCTTAAAAGGAAGTTGAGAATCAAGCCTGAGATTCAGGAATGTAAATTCCTCCACTTTCTCAAGCGGTGTCCCATCTAAGAATTAATCGACCAATTCAAGTTTAAAAGATCAGATCTAGTGCCAAACAATGTACTATAAGAATTTTTTTTTTATTCAGTTGAAAGAAAGCCAATTTTTAAGGGCACCAAAAGAGCCTGTAAAGTACACTGAATGTGTGAGATGTAAGTCTTAGAGAAATAAATCACAGAAGTTTACACTTACATATATATTGGTCAGAATACAAAACTACTATGTAAACATCTTGCGATATACTGTTAGAAAGCTTGGAGTCTTGTGATTGGATTGATGGCAACTATTCCCAGATACAGTCACAACAGCAGGTACAGCCAGTGTGACAAACCAGCAAGCAAACAATTACAAAACTAATGCAACTCACTCATTGACAACACCAATTCAGCCCCATGTCAATAATATTCTGACCAAAATGGTCCTGTTTCAAGGTCCAGTCAATCCAGTCCAGTAACATATTTGGTCCAAACCAGACAGTTACATCAATAAATACCCACATCTGCAAAAACGAGCCAGCAGAAATCATAATCATCCGCTTCGATTGCATATGTCTGCTGTTTACTCACTCACAGACACCATTGCTGCATCTTTTTATCTCCACTGTAGTCTGACCTTTTGATTGACATCTCAACTGAGCCTATAGGAGCTTCCATGTCATGTCCACAGCCCACAATGAAGTAAAAGGAAGAACCTGCCTCTGTTCTCTCATGTAAAGACAGAACCAGTCAGAACAGATTGTGCTGATGACTGCCACTTCATATAGCTGCTGAAGTCCACAAAATGACAATATTCAGTTTTTGTATGTAATGTGAAGCTAAAACAGAGAAATTCTGTACATTTAGACAGTTTTACCTTGAATTGCTTTTTACATGAACAGCTTTTCTAACACAGCAGATGTTTTGATGCCTTTATATGCACAGTTTGTTTCCAAAAGGGTAAAAGCTCTATAATGTGTTAATGCTGTTATTCTGAAGCAGGAGGTTGAACAGAGTGTTTCCTTTCAAAAGGGACCAAAACCATGCATACTTTGGGTCTGTCTGGAGAGTTGTAAGAGGTTTTTAAATGGCCCTGTCCCTGTTGCCATAGTAATAGATATAGTAACTGTCTTCTCTCTCTGTTGCTGTAGTAACAGATCTTGACCTGAAGTTCCAGTACCGGGGCCGGACAGTAGGTTCTCTAGTGGTCAGTAACCCTCAGGGCTGCAGGTTGTACTCTGGACACTTGGAGCCAACCCCGGAGCAGGTGGACCTGTTTGGACCTGTGACCTTGCAGCAGGTGCTGTTCCCAGGGACCGCTGACATCCAGAACCAGAAGCAGCGGTTCTACACGGAGGCCCTGCTGGATGTGATGGACCGTGGACTGATCCTGGAGATCTGGGAGCAGGACATCTACGCTGTCCGCCTCTGTCAGTGTAAGGTGTTCTGGTCTGGACCAGGTGTGTCCGAACAGGGTCCACCCAAACCCCTGGAGAGAGAGAAGAAGATCAAGGTGTTCAGCCTCAACGACTTCCTGCAAGGTGACCGATCCGAGCTCAGCTGAGATTTTCCACAGGTGTAAGAGCTAACCTAACCCGAACCATGACACTGTTCACAGGCCTGATCCTGTTCCAGAAGGGGGAGGCACAGAATCCACCACCCTTTGAGATCTTCTTCTGTTTTGGGGAGGACTGGCCTGACAAGAAACCCAAAGAGAAAAAACTCATCATGGTCCAGGTGTGTATGCAGTCCAGAGCCCCTTTTTTTCACTGTGTTGCTTGGTTTTACTTGGTTTGTCTCAGGCTGTCTCAGTTGGACTCAGATTGACTTGGTTTGACTCGACACGTCAGCCCAGCATGGTACAGATTTACATTTGCATGACAACAGGGCTACCTGCCTGAAGGTGTTGTCTTTAACGGATGATCTCAGCTCGAGTCGAGCAGCTGTAAAACAGTGGATCTAGACTTAATTTTCCTATCAACCCTTCACAATAAAAGTCCCCCATTATATTATTTAATTCCTTTAGAATTGGGATTTCTCTAATTGTAAATACTCCTGAGTGTATAGTTTTGTCAAATTTATATTTCTTAATTCTGATACATATATGTATTTTTTCTATTTTTTAACCTTTATTCTGTTAATATTCTATTGTCATTCACTCCCCTTTCTATCTGTTCTTCAGAGCTGCTGTGAAATGTGAATTTCCCCGGTGTGGGATCAATAAAGTTTATCTTATCTTAGACATCAGCTCCGTCAGATGGAAAATCTGACCAGTTGACTTCACAGTGAAGCAGGAGACATCTTTAACACAAGATGTTTATACTTTATATGTCTATGCACATTTAGGTTTATACGTTTAAAATATTTACTGATTTTTACTTGAAGTTTAAACTAGGAAACTGAAAAACATTTAGAGACTATGTCACAATCTGCCTCCCTGACAGACCAACAACCTCCTGTGAAGTTTGGAGGTACTGAATGAATCTAACTGTGAAAAAATCTTGACACTTATAACCATAGGGTATACTGTGGAAGCTGAGCTATAAAAACAAATAACAATGGCATGACTGAAAAAACAGCAATAGAAACATGCCAACAGAAATTCTAACAGAAACACGCTATCAGAAACACTAACAGAGATGCCAACAGAAACATACTAACAGAATGATGCTAACAGAAGCACGCTAATAGAAACACAGCTGCCACCAATGTAACTAAGCGACAATAGTATCCTCAAGTAGCCCAGTCTTATTGTCCAGTTTTAACCCAGTTCTGGTTCTGGTTTAGTTTTAAATCAGTTGTCGTCTCGTCTTCTCAGGTGGTCCCTGTGGTGGCTCGAATCCTGACAGAGATGTTCTCTGGAGAACTCAGCTGGTCCACAGACAGCATCCGTCTGCAGATCTCAAACCCTGATGTGAAAGACCAGACAGTGGAGCAGTTCAAGGAGCTGCAGAGACTCCTGCAGAGCCAGCACATCCAGGGGCCCTGGACCCCCAACATGACCCCCAACATCCCCTGAATACAGGGGCCCTGAACCCCCAATGTGATCCCTGACATCCCTTGGTGGCAGAGGACCTGGACCCCCGACATCTACAAAACACTGGGGCCCTGAACCCCCAGCTTGACCCCAAACATCAACTGAACACAGGGGCCCTGGTCCCCAACTTGACCCCCAACGTCCCCTTAACACAATGGCTCTGGACCTCCAACATGCACCCCAATGTCCTCAGAACACCAGGGGCCCTAGACCCCCAACGTCTCCTCACCACCAGGACTCTGACAGGCTGTCCTGTTCATCATCATCATGATCATCATCAGGTCCAGGACTTGAGGAGGTTCAGGAGGACTTGAAACTTAAATTGGTCCTTTACTGGACCTGCAGTCCTCAGGAGTCTGGGTTCTGTATGTTTGTACAGAATCCATTTGTTGAAAAAAGTTTTGATGAGAACAAAAATCACCAGAACAAACTTCAGAACAGCTGAGTGTGACCACAGCTCAGCAGACTGTGTGTGGGGACTACACTGTAAAAAAATGGAGGTCAGAATTAATTTGAAGCTTCAACAGTGTGAGTTGCCTTTCATTCGGTGTCTTCACCCTGACTATTGTCAGCAGGTTCTGTAGGTTTTGTACACAATAGGGGTCTGTTCTAACATAGACAAACATATGTAAATGTCACACTGACTTATGAATCGTACATCAACGTCACCGCTATATTGGACCAGTCAGACTTACCTGTAAACAAATCCATGTAGCAGAGGGCTGCAGTCTTTTTGGATAAATAAATAATTCATGTTATATTCAAGGGTTCACTGTCTGTCTGCTCTAAAGAGTTAAAAACGAAACAAACAAACAAAACATGTATTCAATGATGACAAAGTAGCCAATGCAGTGTCTACATATTATATGTCATTGTGTTCTATCAGCCTACAGAACAGACCTCCACGTGATTGGTCGGACTCAGACTGCTGAAGCCTGATTTCCCAGCTTCTTGGATTAAGCCGGACTTGAAAAACTGAAATCTGTTGTTGAACATGTTCAATGAGCACAAATAGTGCTGTGTGTTTAAACTGTCAGAGATTATTTCAGTGAGTGTATTCAGGATTTCAGTAAACACCACTGCAGTATTCTTCCAGATGTCACCTGTTGTTTTTCCATCACATGGGGCGACTGACTCATCTCAACTCTCTTTTGGTACTTCTACTCTTGTTTTCCCTTGCAAAGCTGATCGTCATAGATAAGTCAAAAGAGTACCATAGACCAGGGCTTGGTTACACAAAACTATTAAGGTTTCCCTTAAATTTTCAACTAAGGATATCTTAGGAAAAAGTGAGTTTCATAATATCATCATAAGGATTTCCATTTCCATATTTATCAAGTGAAAAACAGCACATGCTGTATTATGACAGTAACTGCTATGAAAGCCTTAGTCTAAATACTCAGTTGTACCTTGAAGGACCTGTACCCAGTTCCATAAACCACCTTAAGTTTCAAACTTAAGTTTGTCCCCGAAGCAAAATACTTTCCTCAGCTGAGGGGCACACCCAGGAGTGTTGCATAAAGCCTCTTAAGTTGTGTCCTTTGCTAAGTGTTTTAACTACAGCTTTCACAGTAGTTACTGTCACAACACAGCACATGGCCATTCCAGTTACTATGGTAACAGTTATGCATTCTTCAATTTTAATTATCTAGCTTAGCTGACTGTATTAGTTAGACTGTTTGCTAGCTTAATCAAAATAGACAACAAATAAAAACAAAACGAAAAAGATGAGAATGGTGTTCTTTAAAAACATTGAAACAGAAGAACATAATCTAAAGTAAATTTAACCAGCAGCAGAAACAAGCACACACAAGCAGATGTGTCAAAAAGTAACTGACAAAATCACTGTTAGAAATCTGCTGCCGATGTCATGAAGTCATGAAGAAATATGAAAATATGATTATGACAGCATGAAAGGAGATCAAACATCAACAAAAATTAGTAAGTTCCAATAAAAACTAACATAAATATATGAGGCAGAGTTGTGTTAGCCTTTGGCTAGCTAGCTACAATATTACTAGTCCTGATGACAAATCTAAACTCTAACAAGTTGCACATGTCTCAGTGTCCAGTCGGTTTCCCAGTGTTGAAAATGTGTCTCGGTGTCTCCTCCTTTTCACTATGAATTCAGATCTTGTCTTTTATTAACAAATTATTTAACTTTAAAAGGACTATTATGAAAACTATTTCAGGAAAATGGTCACTAAGGACCTTCCAGCAACACATAAGGGCTCCAGATACAACCACTGATGTGATCCAAAAGGTGAAAACCTCCTGACTTTCCTCCAGCTCCATCACACGACATCTACAACAATGAGTCAATTAACTAAACAACACGAAATTAATCGTAAGTATTGTGACAAGGGAGTGAGTAATTTTTATAGCAGAAATTTGAAAAATGATCAGGTTCCATCCTCTCACAGTGAGCTGAGTCTGTGTTTTAGGCTAATGGTCAGACAAAAAGAGACATTTGAAGACATGTTGGACTGTGGTAGACAGACATTTGTCTATTTACTAACAGAACTAAAAACTACATGATTAACTGAGAAAATAATTGGTATATGGATAAGGAAAATAATAAATAGTTGCAGCTCTACAAAAATGTAAATGAAAAATGAACATTAACATATTTCCATATTTAACTTTAACACTATATTTTAAGGACTGGTCTTTAATTATCTCTCCTCTAGCATCTCCTCCAGGTCTAAATGTACATGTTTAACTCCTCTGTTGGTCTGAAAATCATCAAGAAGTTTATGAAGCTTCATCTTTTAAACTTATCACTCATCCAAACAGACGAACGCTTAAGGATCGGAACAGAGCAGGATTCAGAGAGCAGTCTGGACTCTCAGCTGGTTCAGGTCTGAGTATCAGGTGACAGCAAACAAAAACCAGTTTGACCAGAAATCCCAGCAGATGGGGTCTCTCTCTACCAGGGGAGTGTAAACACAAAAGATGACATCATATTGCCCAGAAGGGAGCGTCCATGCTCACATTTGATTGGTTCAAGACTTTGTGAATGTAGACTAAAGGTTTCATGGATGTATTTAGTTTCAGTCACTGAACACCAATAGAAACATTGTGATTTGTGGTGCACCAATGATCAGCTCCTGGTTTAATAATCAGCTGATGTCCCTCAGATCAATAGTCATTTGTCCAGTGACAGTCTGAATATTTCTTTTCCTCAGTTTGAGACTCCATTACAAGACTCAACAACCATCAACATGCCACCAACATTTCAAAGTAAAGGTGCTGAAACAAAAAATGATTTATTCTGTCTTCTGTCTGATGGACTAAACTTGAATGGACTCATGACTGCTCTCTGTGGCAGATCAAGAGCAACTACAGCTGCCAAGTTTTTCATCGACTCCAGGAGACCAGCGATGAACCTGTTCCACACTCAAACCCTTACCTGGACAATTAAACAAAGGTGAGACTTCTTTGTCGGTTTTAGAAAAGGTTAACTGCCTAACTTTCACACCTCCTGGAGACTGTATGGTTTGATAAATGATTGTCTGATTAACTTTCACACCTCGTATTAAATGTTTGGTTAACTTTAACACTTGGTAATAAGCAGCAGCAGTCGATCACGAGATACCATTAATCAGACGTCTCAAACAGGGCAATTTAAACACTAAACCAGATGTACTTGTTTCAGTTGTTGTTTTTTATTGTTTACAACAAGGCTACATCACCGATGATGTCATGGTGTCAGTCTCTCCGTCTCATTACCCAGAGTTCACTCTGTCTCACTTTGTGGAAAAACAACTAAAATTCAACCAAAGTTAAAAAGGTCAAAGGTGACGCCAAATCCTCCAGCATTGAGCCTCCACAGGCAGCCGCTCAGCCAAGAGCATCATGGGAAATCTTTTGGCTCTTTGTATGGCACGGACAAAAAACATCACGACCAAAGTCCCAAAAATAAATCTTCTCTTAAAAACTGTTGACCAGGCACATCCTACGATTGATTACTGATGAAGATCCAACAGGACTGATCCGCATCAGTTCACTTAGTGAACTCCTCCTAGTCCTGACCCGCCCACTGGCTGGACCCGACCCCGCCCACCTGACACCTGCTGCAGGTGAGGTCAGGTGAGGTTGGGGGTCGGGGTGGAGGACTTCCGTCCAATCAGTCTCCACTCTGTCAGTCCATCAGAGTGATCCATCCTGTTTCACATTCAAAGTCCCTCCTTCATCTTCATCATCTTCATCTTGTCCCTTTGGATCCTCGTCTGCAGTCGCAGCTTTTTGCCGTCACCTCTGAATGTTGGTCAACAAAAGATTTAACCTGAAGAAGAAAAACAACAATTTGTGTTCCCTATCAACACTTGGTAGACAGGTATGTGATGAAATGAACCAATGTGAAAGATAAGTTGAATTTCCAACAGACTGAGTTTGTTAAGTTTGTCAGGCATGAACTTCACAACATGAAACAACAAACTGTTTTCATCAAAGCTACAAGTTTTCATATGAGACTGATCTTTGGTTCGAGAAATCCAGCTTACATTAAAAATTACCCCTGTGAATAGTTACCTGGTGTTGTGTGAAGGTTGCAGCTATCGAAACAGTCTGGTGAACTCTCTGATGGCCCAACACACCTGTTTACACTCCTCAGCACTAAAGAGAAGAAGAAACACAATCATTGGGCTTCATTCAGCAACATCTCTGTACGGGTTCTCTTAAATTTGTTCTTAAGAAAACTCAAACTCAGATTCATGGAGTTGTTCTTAAACCACAGAATTGTTCATATCTCTGTTCTTATAACGATGAATACCATTGTCCTCCTCAGTGCTAATTGTTCCTTATTAGCAGGAAATGCCCCACCAATGTCCATATAAGGGTATGAGACTACAGAACCATGGGCATGTGTGCACACAGAGATTAGTGGTTTTACCTCCTGGACCATCTCAGAATCAAAAATTTAAACACCAGTGTAAAGCCTAAAGTCAGGTGATGATTTTAGTGAATAACAGTTCTCTTCTTCAACGTGTCAATGTTTATAAAAACTGTTACTAAAGTGGTTAGATTGTATTCAGAATGTAAACATTTGCTTTTGCAGTATAGAGCAAACACTGCATCATTTAAAATCCCAAAGAGGTCCCAGCAATAGCTCTGTTTTTATTGTTAATTTAGATAACTCCCACAGAACAACCACCCTCTGAGGAGGAGCCTGGAACTTGGGGCATGCACCCTGGTCCTGTTTAACATGAAAACTAGTGGGTTTTAAGAAGACATTTCTTCTTAAGAGTGGTTGGTGAATGAGGCTCACTAATAGTAAACAGCTGTTACTATGATTACAGTCATCTCTGTTTATTGTTCAGTTCTGTCACATGATGCTGTGTTTGTTCCTGTAAAAACAAGCAACCTGATTTTTATTTTCTATGTAAAAACCCATTAAAGGTGTAAAAACTTTAACACTTGTCCATTTTAAATCAGCTGATAAAGCTGTCAGATTAAAGGTAAAACATTCCCTCGACTGTAGTTTAGTGTGTTCAGGTGAATCTCTCAGAGCTCAGGTGTCATCTGATTCATCTGATTCCAGGACAAGTCTGAACTCGCTGTGAGGACTACAGTTTTTCTGCGTTCCACATTTGGATCGACAAGTCTCAACAAAAACCTGTCAGACGTCTCAGGCTGCTGATACAACCAATCAACACATCCCATCCTGTTCAACATGTCCCTGAACATCTCACTGTCAGCTCTATATGTCCCTGAATGCTGCACAGATCCAAATATTTCAGATGAGTCACAGCTGTCTGATGAGTCATTACTTCTATCAACTGTTTTTCTTTTTCTTTAATAAAGCAAAGAATTTGGTGTTTAAACTGGGGGTAAAAATCATTTAAAGTTGTAGCTGCCAAAAAGCAGATTTCTGTCTTTGACACAGTCTTTGATGTTTAATCCGTTTTTTTTTCTGTCGAGCATTCATCAGCGGTAGAAAACAGCAAAAAAATCAATTTGTTTCAAATGATAATTTCAGACATTTTAAATGTAATGTGGTAAAAGACAAGACATTATTATCCCAATCCAACAACAAGCCATAAGACATGTTGGTCACTCAAGGCAGTCAATGACCTCTGACTAAAAGTAACAACATTTCAAAAATGGTTGGCACAAACACTTTTTCAATGGTTGTTCACCAGGTTTTTCAGCACCAGTTAAACTATATGTCTGATGTTAAAAAATAATATGAAGTCAACAGGAGTCATGTTTCACAATTTCAGCTAAGCTAAGCTAAGCCTTTATTGTATAATTACACTGAAATTTGTTAAAATCTTTAACACCTGTGTGTAATAAAATACCTGAACATAACTTTTGGATCGCCTGCAGATTAAATTTAAACATTGTGTTCACTCATAAATAATTTTGTGGTCAAATATTATTTATCTTCTCAGATAAATGATGAAGGAAAAAAATAAAGTTGGATTTTAGTCAGAGTAATAAGTCAGTTGTTGGTTGCTCATGTTGCTCATGTTTCTGTTGTTGCAGGTGTTGCTGATATCTCACCTGGTGACCTGTTTGTGGAAGTCAGTCAGCTGTTTGTGGGTGACAGTCACAGCTCCTCCTGACGTCTCCTTCGGTAAACCTTTCAGAGCATTTTCTAACCAGCGACAGAACGTCTGAAACAAAAGGCAGAGTTTAATCATTAGTCCCTGACAAACAACAGCTGACACACCTGACCAGGTGTTCATGTTTATACTTACAGGTCTATCAAACACCATGACCTCCCACAGCACCTCGGCCACGTCGGGCAGCGTGTACGGCGGCAGACAGAAACAACATGAGTGCATCAGCTGAGTGATGAGCTGCTGACCGTGCTGCTCCATGGCCTGACCAATCAGCTGCTTCCTCACTTCAAAGTCCTCCTCATGCTGGAGAGACAGAGGACAGACATCTTTATCTTGTTCATGCTGGAGAGACAGAGGACAGCCATGTTCATCCTGTTGATGCAGAGACAGAGGACAGACATGTTGACTCACGTCGTTGGCGACTCCGGTGTGGATGAGGTCTCGAACAAACTTCATGACGCTGCAGTTGGCGTCTCGGTGGTCCAATGAGGTGGCAGCGATGGCACACTGGATGATGTGAACGATAATGCTGCTGCTGAGTAAAGTGACAGGACTCCTCTGGATAAACCTGAACAGACACAAACAGGTAGAGACATCAGGTAGATGTCTCAGGACGTCCCTGAAGGACATGTCAGTCTGTTCAGGTGAAGCTACAGACTCACCTGGTGGCCAGTCTGAACAGGTCATCCACGGTGTCAGGATGGTTTCTCAGACCATTCTGCTGCTCCAACAGCTGGAAGGTCGGCATACACAGAGCCTGGGGGGGGGGGGGTCATCATCATGCAGTCAGAAACAAGTTTGTTGATGTGTTTACCTGGTCCACGGTGTGAATTTACCTGTAACATGTCGAGCAGTCCCTGCCTGCACCCCTCCTCCATGCCGTACTCGTCCACAAGGATGCTGCCCAGGTACAGGAAGCAGGAGTGTGGATACACCTGGTACACACTCACCATCTGATGACACAGAACATGAACAGGTAAATAAAAAATGAGATGTGTTTCTATCACCCGAACTAACAGAGGAGAGGTGACTGATCAATAAGACTGATTGATCATGAAATCATTCCTTACATGTCATGGAGTTCAGGTTGTTAAAAGATCAGTGTATAGAATTTAGTGCCATCTTGTGGTGTGCTTTCAGATTTTTGTTCTCCTTCCAAGCATGTACGAGAACCTATGGCAGCGGCACAACTTGTGAAAACCTGCAAAGTCTGTATGTAGAACCGGGGCTTGGTGTTCTGTTCTGGGCTACTGTAGAAATGTGGTGGTTAAACATGGCAGCCTTCTCGAAGAGGAGGAGGAGCCACTCCCTCAGTGTAACAGTTCTTATTTTCAGGTGATTATACACTAATGATAACTTACTGATGAAGATTATATTACATTTCTCACAATAAATCTTACAAGCTGGTGATTAACCATTTCACCATTAACCAACGACAGGAGTTCTGACCACCTGGTATGTCAATGTGATAATGCAGGTGTGTCTCACCTGAGTGACAAGTGGCTGCAGGAGTGAGGCTGAGCCTTTCCCGACACATCGTACAGCAAACCTGAGACAACGACAGCATCGCTCCACAATCCTGTTATCAGCCTGATGAGTGTTCAGAGTCTCCGACAGGACCGGCCAGATCTACAGGAGGGTGACATGGCACAGGTTAAAAAAATAACTTGAAATTAAAGCTGCAAGCAGTGTTGAACGGGCCTTCGCACCCCACGCAACTCGGGGTGCCGGCGACTCAGGGTGCCAGCGAATGCAGCCCCTGCGACGCTCGGGGTTCCAGCAGCCGTGGCCTCCTGGCCTGATTCGTCACAGGCAAACCTGTATTTCACTGCAGCTCTGCTCATATGAGCCGAGGCTGCGAGAGCGAGCCTCCTGTAGTAACAACACAGTACATGGCAGGCTAGTAAAATCAATGATCACTCAAAGTTAACGGATCATTTCTGTATTTTCACTGCAGCATTTGTGCATTAGTTGATGTGCAATGCCACAAGATCTGACAGTGAGCATGCATATGCTTTTACTCTGCGCTTAGTCTTAATGAATAGACTGTTTTGTTTTACTGACCCACGGCACACTCGCAGACATATCAGCTGCAGGTTTTATGACAGTAAAGTGTCAGCCTACATTTTTCTCAATATATCAAATATGTTCTGTGCTTAAAAAAAGACAAATATTAAACATTTCTCCCATTTCTTGTCATTGCATTTCCCAAGATATGTGAAATGGTCTTGATTAGATTTCCAGGGATTCCCGTGTCACGGGATTAAATCCTAGTTCAGACATTGTAGGAGAAGGTATAGTAGACTGTGAAGAGTCAGGATACAGCAGGTGGGCGTGTCCCCACAGCTGTCATTAGGAAAGTAAGCCAAAAAGAAGGCAAAAGAGCAGGAGTAGTGGTCTGAGGAACAGCCAAAGCCACAAAAAGACTCTTATAATGTTCTGTTACAAGCACAGTATCATTAGTTAGAAAGAAGGTGCATGTATTTTAGGTAAAAAGAGTTTTAGTGGAGGCACCATGGTAGAGGGAACATAGTCTGTGAAGTTGCGGCTGCAGGAGAACAGAAACTGGGCATACTGTCAAAAGTAACACCTCAAAATGGCCTTGGCTCACAGGAACAATTGGTGTCATATTTTCAGTAGAGTTTAAGTTGTAGGTAAAAAGAGTTGAAGTTGGGGCACCATGGTAAAGAGAGCAGAGTCTGTGATTAAGAGGAGCTTGCTATACTGTCAAAATGTTTTGCGATCATGATGTGTGTGGCTCCTCTGTCAAGCAGGAGTTATAGCAGTTTTTGTGTCATGGGTAGACATCCAAACCCGACGCAATGCCACATGCACACTGTTCAAAGCTGAACAAATCTTTTAACAACCTTTGATCACACACTTGTTTGGAAGGTACACATCAGTTTTGAAGTCAACTGGATAATTTCTGTAGGAGGAGTTCATTAAAATATGACGCATGGAAAGAATTAACATTGACCACAGAATTCAAAATACCTGACTTCCTGTTGGGTTTAGCCTATGGGTCCAAGAGACTTTTTGGTGCATCTAGGTGTGATACATGTGTGTACCGATTTTCGCACATATCGGTGAGACGTCCTATGGGGGTTACTTTTATGAATGGGCGTGGCCAAGCCATTTCGCAATGCCCATTAACGAAATTCATATCATATGCTCAGAGGTGGCCTTTCAATAACCATGTGAAGTTTCAGGTAGATCTGACCAAGTACACTAAAGTTAAGGCCACTTCCTGTGTTTTGGCGAAACGTCAACCTTTGCCGTGCTCTCAGGGCAACGCCGTTTGATGAGGCCTCAAGATCTTCACAATATAGCATAACCAAGGTCTGAAGAGCTGTCTGAGTTGATTTGTATTGGAGATGGTCAACACGCTTGGAGCAGTACGTCAAGCTGTAAAACATGACATTTCCTCTCGCCAGCGGGGGGCGCTATGACAATCCTGGAATATTGTCATGTAGTTATTTTCATAAAGTTTGGTGCAGATCCGACCATGTATCCCAAAGTTATAGCCATTTGCTCTTTTATGGCGAATCATCAAAATTCGCCACCACATAACAGCCACACCCTTCAACGTTTTGATCACAACGTAGTCTAGTTGGTACACAATGATTTTGAAGGTGTACTGATGAAAACTGGAGGAGTTTGTTAAAATACAACGTGTGCGAAACGCCAAAAATGACCAAGAAATTAAAAATGGCCGACTTCCAGTTGGGTTTAGCCTATGGGTCCAGAGACTTTTTTGTGCATCTTAGTGTGCTACATGTGCGTACTGATTTTCATGCATGTCAGTGAAATGTGCTGCGGTGGCTGCTGTTTATAGGGCGTGGTCAAGCCGTGTGGTCACGCCCATTGCAGAAACTCATATCATATGTTCAGGCCTGGGCCGTTAACAAACGTGAAATTTCAGGCAGATTCGACCAAGAGCACTGAAGTTAGGGCCACTTTCTGTGTTTTGTCGAAACGTCAACCTTCGCTGCACCGTCAGGGCAACGCCGTTTCACGATACGTCACAATCTTTATAATATAGCATCACCAAAGTCTTCAGGCCTTTCAGACCAGATTTGAGTTGGATATGGTCAACGTGCTGGGAGCAGCACCTCAAAATCTAAAACATGTCATTTCCTGTCGCCAGTAGGGGTCGCTATGACTATCAGAATTTTGTCATGTAGCTGTGCTTAAGGCTGGACTATTATGAATCATGTGAAGTTTAGTGAAGATTGGGCAATGTATCCCAAAGTTATAGCAATTTCGTGTTTCATGGCGAGATGTCAAAATTCGACACTGTGCAGCAGGCACGCCCATCAACGATAGCGCAATCTTTTAATAACTTTTGATCACAAGGTAGTCGAGCTCGCACAAACTGATTTTGAAGTCAATCCAATCAATTCTGTAGGAGAAGTCTGTTAAGATGCAACACGTGGAAAATGCCAAAAATGACCACGAAATTTAAAATGGCCGACTTCCTGTTGGGTTTAGGCTACAGGTTCTGAAGACTTATTAGTGTATCTGGGCATGATCTATATGTGTACTGATTTCTGTGCATGTCGGTGAAACGTGCTGGTAATGGCGGTGTTTAGAGGGAGTGTCAAAGCCATTTGGCCACGCCCATCAACAAAAACCATATGACACGTAAATTTTCACCAAGACTGACGAGGCCGCCATATTTGGTGAGTTTTTGATTTTGGGTAGTCTGAGCAAAAACAATAGGGTCCTCATATCAGAGGTGCTCGGGCCCTAATGACCTGATCTACAGGTAGGTGACATGGCCAATCACATGACACAGGTAAGATACAGTAATAACACATCTTATCAGATGTAACAGTGAGGCACATGACACAGGTAAAATTTATTAATACTCGTCCTTGAGAACTGGGACAAATAACTATCTTGATTTTTATTAAGCCTTGTAACGGGCCAACCTCTTTGTGATTAAATGTTTTATTAAATGTAGACGTCGACTCTGTCAGATGGACAATCTGACGAAGTTGACGTCTTACAGACAAGGATGATAATATCATAATATTAAGTAATAAATTGCATATATTTAAGATATACTAATCCCTAAGGAATAAATTTTCCCTCAGAAATTGGGATTAGAGTGTTGGTGTGAATAATTTCACTCAAGTATTTCATAAGTTTCTTTTTTTCTGGTAGGACATGATTTGTCCCAATTCTCAAGACTGGATGTAACAACATATCTGATGCAGGTAGGTCACATGTTGAGGTTATCTATTAACAAAATACTTCGTGTAAATATTCAAATGATCGTTCCAGGTAAACCAGGTGAGTTGAGGTACTTTACCTCTTGGATGACTTTCTGACAGGGGTGAGTCTGTCCGTTCTCCACGATGGGGTTTGTGTGTCTGAAAGAAAAACAAACTGTATGAATGTGCACTCTGTCTGCAGCTTCATAATTTAAATAAAGTTTCAATAATATTTGACTGCAGGTAAATCAACAGGTAAACTCACCTGAAGATAACAGCCAGTCTGTCCAGCCAGACTGTGGGATCAGCTGATTTACCATTTGTAGATTCTTCAGCAAGAAGCTGAAAAAAAAAAAACAAACTCTGGTTTTAGTTTGTGTAAAGACAAGTTCAGCCAGTTCAAGTATTGAGTTTCTACAGACTCTGATCAATCAATCAATCATTGATTTGAACATCCAAACTGAAAAACATGAGAGTCTGAATGTCACAGAAACAGACCGACCTTTTTCAAAGCCATGACCTGAACAGCACAGAGATCACTGAGACACTCTGCAATCTTCTCCAGAGGAAGACGAGCCAGGACCAGAGCTGTACCTGTACAGGTAAGTAACACAGGTGAGAACACACACAACAAACAACATGGAAATCTGCATCTTTAAACACGTTTGATCTGTTGTGCTCTGCAACAGCTCCCATCCACCAATCGGCTGCAGCTGGGGGTACTGGTGAGAAACCAGTAGGACCACTGCCCACTCCTGACATCATGAGGGCAACTGACGAAACAGCCAGGTGGTGTTCTTTGATGGCTGAAAAACAGGAACACTGAAGGGTGGGAAGACTGAAGAATAAGATGGCTGAAGAGCTGAAACGCTGAAGAGTGGGTACGCTGCAAAGTGAGACAGCTGAAGGGTGGGACAGTTGAAAACTGGTACAGCTGAAGAATGGGAACGCTGAAAAGTAAGACAGCTAAAGAGCGGAAATGCTGAAGAATAAGATGGCTGAAGAGCCGGAATGTCAAAGAGTGAGACGACTGCTGCGCTGTGCACTGAGAAGAGCGACTGGGACAAAGCTACTAAGAAGCTGAATGAAACCCTCAAACATGTCTCTGCTGATTCATAGCTGTCTCTCCCCTCTCCTTCATACTGACTGTAGTGTGTATTGACCTGATGATGAACAGGTGTACTACAGGTGTACCTTTCAGCAGTCCTACAGCAGCCTCAGTGGACAGGGCGAAGGAGTCGAGGGAGCGAGCGATGTCCAGCAAACCCTGGAAGTGTTGAGCCATGTGGTCTCTGCACACTGAACAGATGTTGTGGATTGCCTTCGCTGCTGCCGATGCTAGAGGTTTCTCTCTGAGACCTTTCATCAGGTAATTTAAGACCGGGTCTGACAGGAAGAGGAAATACACAGTCAGGGTTTACAAAATAAAAGTTGAGACAAGATAAGTGTCCGGTTTACAAACAATCAGGGATGATGCGGGTGTAGCTTATACTTAGAACCTGCACATGTCTGAAGCTCATGATCAGACCATTTGAACCATTAAAACATCGGTGTGAACCACAGACTACACCCAGCAGCAGGTTGTAGTTTGAACCCATGAACTCGTACCGAGGAATCTTGGGTTTCTGTCCACAACCTCACTCATCTCTCCGACCAGCTCGATGCTTGTATAACGAACCGCCATGTGGACACTTTCTGGAAGTAAAACCACCTGCTGCAACACCTCTGACAGCGTTGGGTTGTTCTCTCTGAAAGATTAACAAAAATTGAGCCAGAGGACACCCTAAATAATGAAATTATACTGAGTCATGTTGTTCTGTCTGCAGGAACACATTCAGTTTATAGTCATTTTACGCTCCAGGACTGACAATAACACAGATACTCACGGATCAACACTTTTTGCAATCGCAGCCATGATGAAGAGGACGGCCTCCGTCACCTCCCAGGAAGGGTTCCCTTCTTTTAACGTAGAATATAACTGAGAACACACAGAGGACAACATTTAAGAAAAGAATCAAACAGAAATGAACTCTTTTGTTGATGATAATTTGTGGATTAAAGTTACCTGAGAAAAACACTCCATGGATCCAACCAGAAAAATGACGTCTTTAACAAGGTCAGACACTCTCATCCTGAACTCGCCGAAATCATCGGTGTCCTCTGGGATTCCCTCCTGCCAAGTCAAAAGCGTCATAATGCACATGTATGACTTACAAGAGTAAATTTACATTTTTACTCCAACATAAATGAAACAATATGAACCGTATTGAGTGTTTATTGAACTTTTTTGGATGAGGTGGCTCACATGGTCTGGATCGAGCTGACAGTGTCGGGCCAAACAGTGCAGAAGTCTCTGAATGTACGGTCTGAAGATGGTGTGAAGAGCTGCATCATTTATTTTATACAGATGTTCTCCAAGACGATACCAGAAGTTAAAGGAAATCTCCACCACCTGGATCACAGAGCACACAAAGGCCAGGATTATAATCTGAGGTTGAATATCTACAGAGACCAGAATTATAACAAGATGTTAAAGGACAGCATCACCACCTGGATCACCAGGAACAGAAAACAGAGAGACCCTGTATGACAGTGGTGTCTTTTAATGTGACTGATGTTGTGGTTATTATACTGTGGGTAGAGCAGTGGTAATGTTATTGTCCCAGATTCTTTTTAAAATCAAATCAGATTTGGCCGTTCAATATGAATATTTGACGATTTATTCTTCTTTTTCTTTTTCTTTTTTTACAGTTCAGTGATTATCTGAGACATGAAAACATCAGTGTCACCTGTGTTGCGCTGCTGCACGCCTTGAATTAAGGATTTATTATTTATTATTAGGATTTATTTTAGCCAAACCAGTGTGAGAGGAGATTGCTGGAACAGTGGAAAGATGAACCAAGATGGTTCTGGTGAGTTTTATTTTGTTTTGTTTGTTCTGGTTTGAATGAAGCTGATGATGATGTTAAAATTACCGTTTTGCAAAAGGAGTCTGGTTTGTTCAAAATCAATAAATCAGCTGTTTCAGTTTAAACCAAATGTCTCTTCCTCTTTAAAAAAAAAAGCTCTCTGACTGTAGCAATCCTTTCCATAATGTTGTCAGACACTAGCAAGAACAATCTGAGCCTGTCAGAGACAAAAACAAGTAAAGCTGCAACAATTAATCGATTAATCAATTATTAAACTATAAATAACTATTTTGATAAACCATTAATCAATTTGAGTCATTTGTTATTTTTAATGAAAAAAGAAGTCCAAATTCTCTGATTTCGGCTTCTTAAATGTGAATATTTTCTGGTTTCTTTACTCCTCTCTGACAGGAAACTGAAGATCTTTGAGTTGTGGACAAAACAAGACATTTGAGGACGTCATCTTGGGAAACACTGATCAAAGTTTTCTGATATTTTATGGACCAAACAAATAATTGATTAGGAAAAAACTGATTGACAGATTAATCGGTAAAGAAAATAAGGAAAGAGTTGAAAAATAGTTCTAAACATGTGGAGCGCAAGGACGTATGTCGGATGTGCGGTCCACATGTTTGGAGCTATTTTTCAATTGACAAGATTGTGACAGAATTGCACATGCAGCGAGGTCAGCACAGTGAAATGAAACAGGTGAAGTAACTGTGAGCAACATTTCACTGCTTTGATTCTGCTTCATTCTTTTTAATCCTACTTAAGACTTGACTGGAAGAATTGCAGTTGACTGAAGGGTCTTACTGGTGTTGTGGTTATTATACTGGGTTTGTGTACTGTAAAGTTACTGGTGTTGTGGTTATTATACTGGTTTGTGTACAAGTAAAGTTACTGTGTTGTGGTTATTATACTGGGTTTGTGTACTGGTAAGTTACTGGTGTTGTGGTTATTATACTGGGTTTGTGTACTGGTAAAGTTACTGGTGTTGTGGTTATTATACTGGGTTTGTGTACTGGTAAAGTTGTGGTAAAGTTACTGGTGTACTGGTAAAGTTACTGGTGTTGTGGTAAAGTTACTGGTGTTGCGGTAAAGTTACTGGTGTTGCGGTAGTTACTGGTGTTGCGGTAAAGTTACTGGTGTTGCGGTAAAGTTACTGGTAAAGTTGCTGGTGTTGTGGTAAAGGTACTGGTGTTGTGGTAAAGTTACTGGTGTATTGGTAAAGTTACTGGTGTACTGGTAAAGTTACTGGTGTTGTGGTAAAGTTACTGGTGTATTGGTAAAGTTACTGGTGTTGTGGTAAAGTTACTAGTGTTGTGGTTATTTCAATACTGTAGGTGTTGTGGTACCTCGTACTGCGGGTGTCCTGCACAGATAAGCAGCAGCTCCAGTGTCCTCAGGTCTCCCATCCCCTGCCCTGGACTCCGGACTGTCGTCTCTAAGAAAGTCTCGCAGAGTTCGGTGAAGATCCTGCAGTAGTTCAGAACCCTGAGGACAAAAGTCAGACAGAAATATGATGATATAACTTATACTGATGACTCTGATATTGATCACTAAACAACACAATCAGAATCTGTCTCCAGTGTGTCCTCACTTGTCGAGGTCCTCTCGGGCCACAGCCATGTGATAGGCTGTCTCCAGCGTCAGTACACCCTGGAAGAGCTGCAGAGCTAACGCCACGTTGGTGTCCACGTTCTCTATGGCGTAGAGAGCCGAGCAGACGCAGTCAGATGCCGCCTCGTGGAGGTTGGTTGAGGTTTCATCCCTCTGCTGTGGAGACAGACGAATGTGACGGGGTCAGACTTTCACACTAATCACTGACAGCTCTTTTCCTCTTTTCCACGCACGAGAACAAAGACGTGTCTCTCACCAGGACTTGGAAGAGGACGATGAGAAGCTGGTTACTGGCCATGAAGTTACTGTCCAGGACTCCCAGGTTGAACCAGCTGCCCAAACAGCGAAACACCTTGATGAACATCTTCTCATCATTCCCTGTCTTCTCCACACATGTCGTCTGAAACAAAAATACAAATAGCATGACGGGACGTCATCATCTACACAAAACTAACATCCAATCAGGACAGCTCGACATTGTCTACAGAGATACTACCATCCAACCAGAAACAGGATCAGTTCAGGTTTATATTTATATATTAAGTAGGGCTATCAAACAATTAAAAAAAATTAACTCGATTAATCGCAATTCTACTCTGTGATTTATCGCAATTAATCACAGTTAAAATACTACATATTATATAAACTAATATTACTTGTATTTTCTTCTTTCCTTTCTTATATAGTATTGAAGGATGTAATACAGTTAATCCATTATAATTTAAGGATTTAATTTTACAGATTGGTGAAAAATAATAACACATCACAGTTGTTTATTTTTTCACATCAGCACTACATTTTGATTAGTGTATTAAATAAATGCCTATGTATCCGTCTGCACACCTCAACTTTCATAAACAAGTCACATCCATACAGTCTATGGTCACTTGGTTGTGAATGGAGAACATTGTCCCCCTGAAGCTGCCGTACATCTGACAGGCCACCGTTCGTCATAGGAAACACTCGCAGAGTTACAACTAGTCTGATTGTCACTGTTACTGACACTGTCAAACCAAGAGTTTAACAGCGTTTTACACTCTCGTGTGTGATCAAACCACCGATTGCAGCGAGTTTTACCTGATCACGGGCAGAGTTGGACGGCTCTTCACCGGGCAGTGGGTGGGATGAAGCTGCATTCAAGACGGAAATGCGAGACAAACCCTGTCCCGCACTGATTCAAAACGGGACGCGCTATTTAATCCTCAAATACGGGACGATTCCGTATTTCAGCGGACAGGTGACAACTCCAGTGGAGACACAGACCACAGACTGTATACACAGACAGACTCTACCTAAGTCATGTGACGCCATTAATCGTGCGTTAAATTTTTTTTAAACACGTTATTGTTTCCAGATTAATCTCATGCGTTAACGCATTAACTTTGACAGCCCTATTATTAAGCTGATGAACAGACAGTAAATGTTTACATTAATATATGATAAGACTGATGTAAATGTTTCTGACCAGCAGAGTGACAACTGTGCTGGAATAATAAGCGAGATCCTCGATGATTTCTGTCCTCCGATTGGCTCCGATTCGTAGAGATCGACTATGAACTTCCTCTGGCAGCACAGTGAGGATCTCTATGAGGAAGGGCATCGAGCTGATGTCATTGTTATACCTGAGAGGGGCGGAGACATGGACAGGTGAACCAGAGGAGAAGACAACAGAAATCAGGTTTTACAAACAGAAACTCTGTTTTCTGTTTCCTGCAGGTGTCATACCTGTAAACATCCTGCAGGAGCTTTAACACGCCTCGTCTACACTGTAAAGACTTATTCTTTAATGATAACTCACTGATCTGGCAGCCATGTTTGTAGTTCCAGTCAACAGTGAACACAGGCTGTGAGTAAAAAGGTTCAGATGATTGTGTGAATTCTTACTTTTCTATGAGTGTATGAACACATCCTTTCCACGAGGCCATCTGAAGAGCGAGATCTGCGATGGCTAAAGCCAGCTGAGAAACAGAAGAGACAGAAATCAGTTCACACAAAGCAGGACAACACTGTGATTTACTACAGGAAGCAAACAAACATTACTCTCTGGTATGACAGCTGTGGTTTTTCAACACTTTAGTTAAAAACCTGCAGCTGATGAAACAAACTAGAAAATGCTTTCTGCTGCTCACCCTGTTGAAATAAGACAGATCTAAATTAGAATACATTAACCTTGATTTTGTTTCTCTCTGTGACAGAAAAACTCATCAGAATCATTCAGACAAAAGTTTCTTTAACTTGTCACAGCTCCCGATCTGATCACTCATCTCTGTTCTGCTTCCTGTTGTATGTTAATGTAAGGAAGTGCTGCTGCTGTCGACACTCTTCAGGTTGACAAACATCAATGTGATGTTACAACAGAAATGCCTCAGTAACGTTGGTGCAAACCAATTTACAATCAAAGAACTGGCACCACAAGTCGCTCAAAGCCAGATGCTCATTTGCATATTGATGACATCATATGTGCATAAAGAAAAGAAGAAATCATCTGAAGCTGCAGAAATCTTTACCACACTACACAGACATCACATAATAAAATCTACAAACTAAACATTTAAATATTTACTAGATAAAACTTACTACTTATATGTCCACATTTATTTTCATATTCTTTTACAGATTTTTTTTTTCTTTTTTTATAGAACTCCTCTGACTCCATACAAGACCACCACAATCCAGATATCAGGAGAAGTTTTAGATATTTACAAGATAAAAATATTCACATATTTACAAGATATAGGATCTAATCTCAGTCCAGCCTGTAGCTCTCTGTACTGAAAATAAAAACATTGAAATGTGAGATTTCAACAATCATTTCTTTGGAGCAGTTTGGTCTGGTAACTGAGCTCCATCTGACATATTTTGATTGGTGGAGACTCAGGCTGCACAATTAATCACAATATATCATCAAAATATCAATATAACCAGGTGCAAAATCCAAAACAGAGAACTGAATCACTATTTTTTTGAAAAAGGACAAATGTGAGAGAAAAGAAACATCATCATAATGAAGTCCTGTAGAGCTGCAGAAACTAAAAATCTTCTCCAGTTGACAGAAAACATGTTTGTTGGGTTCAGACCAACAATCATCACATTGTAATAGTTTTTGTTCTGTTTTGTTTTTTGGTAAAAATGAAGATTGTGATGTAAAATCGATCATTACCTCCAACTATATGACAGATGAGGTTTTTTTAACCAGTTTTTTGATGTTTTGGGTTTGTTTTTTTTTGCCTTGTTGTTTAATTATTCTGTTTGTGCTTCATCAATCAATGTTTCACTGAACTAAGCTGAAAAAATCTTAAAACTGAAAAAAAAAACATGTATTTTGTATTTTATTGATGATGAATTCATTATTGATTGTTGACATATTCAGTTATCAGTAAGAGGGTCAGGCGTACCTGTGTGACGATAATGGGGGACAGGTCTTTGAGGTTCTGAATGTGGGTCAGCAGAGAGTCTCGCAGTGCATTGTGGGTCTCAGGTGGCAGCTCATAGAAGGAGGTCTGAATTTTCATCTTCATGGTCTGAGCAGCAAAGTAACACGACTCCACGTCCTGTTTGAGCTGCAGCAGCTGGTCTGAGATCTCCCATGCATACATCTGCACAAGGGCGGGACAGGAAGTGATGTCAGAGCACCTGGTTACACCTGAGCAGCATTTTACTCTGGCCAATCATTGTACACAGAACTGTTTCTTCTTTATCCATCAGTTCATTTCAGCAACAGTATGATCATTGGTTTTATGTCCTAACAGCTGTCATTTACATTTTATATTTCTTCTTTAAAAAGATCGTCTATATTACCATTATTAATCAATTAATTAATCCTGTCACAACCTTGTCACTTAAAAATAGGTCCAAATATGTGGAGCAAAGAGATGTACGTTCAGACCCCAGCAACTGTCACATCATCACAATTTTAACAGTTTTTTGTCAGTGAAAATGAAAATTATGATGCCAAAATGATCATTCTCACCAATCACATCACATATTGCAATTTCTGAAAAAATAATTGTTATATGACTGTTTTCACCAAATCATGCAGCTCTGTTCATTAATGCACCAGTGTGTGAGTGGTTACCTGTGTAATAACAGTCACCTGTTCAGGTACAATACACTCTGTCTGTCTGCACTGGTTTATGTGGACCCATCAGTTGTTAGAGTCCCATCAGGACCAAAAGATTCATCAGACAACAACCACAGCAGGTAACAGGTGCCAATCTACACACATGAGGAAGCAACTCTGCTTCATATAAGACCTCTGATCAGACACTTGAAGCCCAGTCCTGTTCCTGGTCTGTGCCCCACCCTAACCCTAACCTAACATGATCAGGCTCAGTTCAGGTGGACTCACCTCCCTAACACAAAGTGATGTCAGCACACCAGTCTGAACATCATTCTTCATTCACTGAAAATATGTCTGAACCACTGACACGTCAAACTGACAGAACCACAGTCCAACAGACTCTCTGTGAACATCTGGAAGTGTTGAGAGTTCAAAATGTGTAACTTTTGAATGGAGTTTGGTTGAGAGCGACCATGTCCATTAACCAGACCAGCAAGACATGAATCAGCGGTCACTAACTTTGACTGCATGACTACAGTTCCATGAAGTCACACACTTAAGTTTACTGCAGCAGTTAGCCTATCTATGCTAACATGCTAACAGAGCTAGCTGTGTGCAGCAGACTGGGCCTGTAGAACTCCTCTGAGACTGACTCACACAGAACCTCCATCAGAAAACACAAGATTTTAGACCGTAAACATCATTTAACCCTGAACTCAGTGTTTGTTATTCACTGACAACCATGCTAATTTGCTAACAGACGCTAACCGGGCCTGTTGAACTCCTCTGAGACTGAAACACATAGAACCTCCACATGAATTAAACAGATTAGGACTTTAAACGTGATTTAATTCAAACCTCGGTGTTTTTGTCACTGACAACATGCAGCTAATGAAGCTAACATGCAGCGAACACTGTGTTTCCATCCATTCATTGGGTTAGCTGCTTTTAGCTTAGCTGTGATGCTAGCGGCAGCTCCTCTGAGACTGCGCAGTTCGGCTCGTCTGTCCCCATTAAACCAGTTCCATGTTAAGCCGGGTCCAGTCAGACCACATGAACCCGCCACAGACCCTCCTGTTCCCGCTCCTGTCCCCGCTCCTGTCCCCGGTGTCTCCGGCCTCTCCCATTTTCTCACCGATCTCTGGAGCTCTCCGAGCCACACGGAGGCTCGCTCCTTCCCGGCCGGGTCTGGGTCGTGGTACAGGGCCTGGACGGCCTGGTAGACCATGGCCAGGCTCGGCTTGCCCCCCTCCATGGCTCTAGATCGACGCTGGATCAGGACTCAGATAAGGCAGAAAGTTCAGCAGCACGGCGGATCTGGATCAGTCCTAAACGGTCTGTGTGTCGACCGCCATCTCACAGGGTGCCCGCGTGCAACCACGATCCAGTCCCGACTGGAAACACAGAGAGGAACATTCGTTCCGCCCTGACTGCACCACCCAGAACTCAATAAAAAAAAAAAAAAAAAAACCAAATAGTTTATTCTGTTTATACAAAACTCAATTTAATTTTTTTTTTTATTTATTCTGTTTATACAGAACCCCATCCAAAAACATTTATTTTAATTTGTTTATACAGAGCTTCAATAAAAATACATTCAGTATGATTAATTTACACAAAACTCAGTTCAAAACTGTCAAACTTGTTTTCATTTCACAGCTGATGACAGAGTTTTTATTTTTTTAAAGTTTATTTATCTGAATAACACAAAGGAACATTTCATTCTTCCGTTTATCGCAAACATTCAACATCAACACATCTGGAGATACATAGTTTTCACTGGGCACATTCATCATCAACACATGTGGAGATACATGGTTTTCACTGGGCACATTCATCATCAACACATGTGGAGATACATGGTTTTCACTGGACACATTCATCATCAACACATGTGGAGATACATGGTTTTCACTGGACACATTCACCATCAACACATCTGGAGATACATAGTTTTCACTGGGCACATTCATCATCAACACATGTGGAGATACATGGTTTTCACTGGACACATTCATCATCAACACATGTGGAGATACATGGTTTTCACTGGGCACATTCATCATCAACACATGTGGAGATACATGGTTTTCACTGGACACATTCATCATCAACACATCTGGAGATACATGGTTTTCACTGGACACATTCAACATCAACACATCTGGAGATACATGGTTTTCACTGGACAGTAAATCTGAACTAAAGATAATAAGTAATCAAAATATTTAATCTGATGTGGAGTAGAAGGAGAAAGTTACATAAAATGTAAATACTCAAGTAAAGTACAAGTACATGAAATTTGACAGTAACAGTACTTGAGTAAATTTACTTAGTTACTTTCCACCTCTGGCTGCAGTAATATCCTCAGGTCATTTTTCTGAATGGAATTTGGCAGAAAAACTCAGGACAGACAGACAAACATTCTGATGTTTATTGTAAACAAATAAGAAAGTATTTTTCATAAAATTAAACCTGAAACAATCTTTAAATAAAAACATATTTATTATCTGTACAGTTTTTATGTATTTAATGTTAGGTACAAACAAACCTCACAGGTGCATGCCATAAATAATATTAAAAATAAATGTGGTCTTTAATTAATGTATAAAATGTGACATAAACTGATATTTCTGTTTTCATTAATTTATTTGCTTTTGTATTCATTTACCTATTTATTTACATCCCCATTTAATTTTCTATTTATTTATGTATTATTTCCCTTTGCATTTATTTTTCCAACCTTATTTATTTCTATATTTTTCTTTCTTACTTTTCTTTAGTTTTGCTCCATTATGCAAATCGGATCGTACATTGCAGGATCAATATTTCACTTGTTGGTTGATCGACATCAGCATGATATCACAGATTGACTGGGAAATATATAGAGAAAGGGAAAAGAATATCTATAAATATATTTAAAAATTAATAAATTAATTAATAAAATAATTTAATTTTATCACATTAAATTAATTAATGTATACATTTATTTTTAAATTACATTTTAGTGCATTTAACAGTGTACAGATTTATTTATTGAGTCATTAGTTCTTTATTTTTTATTTTGGCAGTTTGGGTTCTCCATACTCATCTGAAACATCAACAGAACAAACAGAACAAGTCATGACACACATTTACTGTCCAAATATAATTAATATAATCAACATAACATAACATAATATAAAACTGATGAATCTCCTGAAAGAAAATATTTATTTTGAAAAACCAGTAAGATCAGCGAATTATTTGAGTTTGTCGAGTTTCAGACCTCCAGATTGAGGTCGTATCATACCCATGCTTCATCACACTCACAGCCTGGTTATGATACAACCCCTGCTCTGAAGATCAACTATTATGATCAGCATCAATCGATCACTATTGCTTTAATATCAAAACTGTCAAACATCACCCCTGTCTTCTCACTGATCACACTGTTGGAAATAAACCTGACGAAATTGAGAACAGTCTTCACTAAAGTTTTGAGTTTAAAGTCAAACTCTTTAAATGTAGTTTTGATTACCTGAAATCCGTAGTTCAGATAAATAGATTTTCTTCTTTAGATCAACTTGAATCTTTGAGTTTTAGGAAACAAAATCATCCACAGCGAGAACCTGCTCTGTCATTATTTTGGTGACTGAAAATTAAAGGGTTCCAATTGAAAATATTAAATTACTCAATGATTGAGTAAACTGTTTAAAGTGAATAATTCTGTTGAAACAGAATTTGCTTTTGTCTGTAAGATTCAATTTGATCTAAAGTCAAATTATCTCAACAAAAGATTTGCTGGTCAGCAAAACTCTTAACATAATACTGTTGTAATAACTGTTAACATAAATTCAACATGAAACAAGATAAAAATGAAGTTGTATTAACATGAAGGCTGGAAATAAATGATGAAACAAACCTTTAATTTGTAGATTTGATTATTCAGCTGCTGAAGGTGTGAAGATGAAGAGATGAAATGATGGAGTATCTTCTGATCTGCAGGTCCGACTGTCCCCTCCACCCTCTGAAGATGAAGAGATGAAGTGATGGACTGATGAAGTGATCAAGTGATGGAGGAGTGGAGGGTTTTAAAAAAAGTCAGAGCTTTGCGTCTTCATCCTTGTCCTCCTCAGATTAAGCCCTTGTCATTTCAGACCAGTTTAGACCAGTTTAGAGCAGTTTAGTGGGAGTTGTGGGGTCCCTAATCTGATTTTGTGACGATGTTTGGAGGATTTGGAGGATTGAGGAGACGATGACCTGCTCAGGTAAATCTCAAACATCCGGATTAAAACTGAAAACTCACAGAGTCTTAGAGGAGTTTATTCTGAAGACCACCTGCTGCTCTGAGCCCTTGAGACCCCACAGACACACACAACAATTTGACACAAAATGTTCTTTTTAAAATTACTTCAGGGATTTAAAAAATATCTTATTGCTCCTCCAGAGTCTATGATAAGAGCTGCATCCATAGCAACAGTATGTTCTTCATAGCAATGGTCTGTTCATTCTTAGAATGTTGTAATTGACCAATCAGAATCGAGCATTTAACAAAGCTGTGTGATAAAACTTTATAAATCTCATATATTCGTATAAAACAGTCTCTTCTTCTTCAGCTGCCTTTCTGTGTTTAAGTATTTTATGGTGGTATGGTCATATGGTTCCAAATGTTTCACCTCTTTTTTCTTTTTTCTGCCCACATAATAAGATTTCCACCATCATCCAAACTGTGTGAATAAAGTCAGAGTATTATAACATAAAAATCAGATTACAAAAGAACTGGTGAAGAAAAATAAACATGTTCAATTCACACAATGTTCAACTGGAGGAGAAAACAAAACAAAGCAAAGAAAAACAAAAAACAAAAACAAAAGAATCTATCTATCTATCTATCTATCTATCTATCTATCTATCTATTCTGTAATTAACAAGTGAATGATTGTTTAATTCTTTAATGAGCTGGTTAATTAAAGGTTTAAATTGAGTTGTCGAAGGGTTAAACTGTTTAACCTGCAGGTCCCTCATGTATTCGTTAAAGGGTTAATGGGTTAAACTTTGAGAAACTTCATGAACTTTGTGTTTAGTTCATTGATATTTAATATTTAGTTTAGTTAAACACAAACACATTATGTTGAAATCAAACTGTCTGAAGACGTTCAGTCTTTTTTTTATTGGTAATTTTCAACATTATACAAAACAAACATTAAAATTGATAAGATGAAGAGTGATTTTACAGAAATCACAGTGGAGCCAAGTTTGATGTCCAGACTACAGGAGCTGACATCATGTGCCACAACAAACCATCACAAATGTTCCACATATTCTCCTGATGCAGGACAGCCCAGTTAAAATCATATCATGATTTTTGTAACAATCATCATTTTTGCACAAATCACGTCCTACCACTGAAAAAAACTTTCAAAATCATCAACACCAACACTGTAATTCCAATATTTTGATGAAAATGTATTATTTAAGGATTTATATATGAAATATATGTAATTTATAACATGTTTTACTTTGCTTTAATGTTTTTAATTTCTAAACTGTCTCTGTGTCAGAAAACAGCTTCATCCAAGACAAGAATTCACAACTCCAAACAATTTAAAAATGTGTTAAAATCCTTCAAAAACTCAAACTAACAATACCTGCTAATAACAGAGGTTTAAACATGTGCTTTTATAATAATCAGCTCATCTAATCAGCAGGACATTGGGACGTTTGATCTTTTAAAACATATTTGCAGGCATAATTGAAGAGTAGAAACAAAATACAGTTTTGTCACAATCCTCCAGAATGTGTGAATGTTTTTCCAGTGACAATTATATGCATTCAATTCCATTTCCACAAAAATGCAAAATCTTTCAAAGTGATCACAGTATGATTTCTTTCTCCTCTTCTTTATGTATCGTTCAGCCCAGAATATTGTAAAAATTTAACAAAAACAAGTGGAGGGAAAAAAACAAAGAAGGGAGATTGCATTATTTAGATTAGTTTAGATATATTATATGCATTTACTTATATCTAGATATAGAATATATTATATATATTATATTATTTACAGCCTGTTCTGTGTCCCAGTGGTCCAACAGCTCTGATCAAACTCTTTTAACAGGCAGCCTACTGGTTCCAGTAAAAGTTGTGAAAATCATTTAATATTATGTATTTGATTTTAAAATATCATAATGTTTGTTTTCATGTCATCCAGTAATACTTGTAGGATTACATTTAATTGTTTTGGTTTTACTTTCTTTCCTTTTTCAGTTTCAGTCTGCAGCTTTTCTACATATTAAACAAAGTACAACTTTTAATTCTGAAAAAAATTAGTCTGAACTCTCTGTGATGTCTCTGTGTTTTTATAGATATTTATTTGATGTGACATGAATCTGTGGTTCAGGTCAACCTGTAAACTCAGTAACCAGATTAGTGTGTCGTGCTGAAAACATCTTCAGACAGAAGGTAAATGTGCTCAAATCTTAATCCTAAAATGTGACGTGGTAGCTTTAAATCTTTAGTAAGTGGTTTATGAGTTGTATATAAAGAAGCTGAAGTCCTCCTCTGTGGTAGAGAGCTCAGGCCACGATGGGGAAACACTTCCACCTGTATGAGAACATTTCTAAGGTGAGTCCCTTCGAGGGGCCGCAGTACTACTTGGCTCCTTTGTGGGCTTTCCACCTGCAGACCGTCTTCATGGGCCTCGTTCTGTTCGCTGGAACACCGTTAAACTTTATCGTTCTGCTCGTGACGTTCAAGTACAAGAAGCTTCGCGTCCCTCTCAACTACATCCTGGTCAACATCTCCGTGGCAGGTTTTATCTTTGTCATCTTCTCTGTCAGCCAGGTGTTCGTCGCCACCACAAAGGGATACTTCTTCCTGGGGCACACCTTGTGTGCCTTGGAATCCGCCATGGGATCTATAGCAGGTACACAATAACATCTATACACTATCTGTATATACTGAGTTATTATATCATCATACTGTGGAACAGGGGTGGGAAGTAAGTAAGTACAAATACTTACGTACTGTACTTCAGTAAAGTTTTCAGGTGTCCGTACTTTACTTGAGTATTTATTTTTCTGACTTCTGAACATAAATATCTGAACTTTCTCCTCCTCACATTTTTTAAACAGGCTCATTACTTTAGTTCTAATGACTTTGAGGTGAATTATTGATTATTTTTATTTTGCATCTTTGTGCGCCAGCTTCCAACATCAAGACTTTCACCCTAAATGGACGAAACAATAACACATAGAGAGGACGATTCACTGGTGGATCCATCAGAGTTCATCACACAGGACAGACAGAATGAGACATTACAAGATGAAAAGGACGTAAAAGATGTAACAAGACATAACAAGTCCCAACAAGACTAAAACAACGTAACAAGACATAACATAAAAAGGACATAAAGGATGTAAAAAGACAAACATGATATAAACATGTTTATATTTCTAATAGTTATTTTCTAATAGTTAAAGTTTATTTTAACGTAGATTTTGCAGAGTTTTAATGAGACACTCAACTTTGATTCCAAAAATACATTTTTATTATTTCAAGGACAATTTCCAGAGATTTTAATGTTTTGTTCTTTCGTCACATATGAACCCTCTTCTGTGGTCTTCAGGACTTGTGACGGCCTGGTCTCTGGCAGTCTTGTCTTTTGAGAGATACCTGGTGATCTGCAAACCATTTGGAGCTTTTAAGTTTGGCAGTAACCATGCTCTGGCTGCTGTCGCCTTCACCTGGTTCATGGGCATCAGCTGTGCCATCCCACCTTTCTTTGGCTGGAGCAGGTATGTACATGTATGTGTGCGTGTACAGTGAACCCATCATGTTGTTTTCAGGTACACTGAACCCATCATGTGTTGTGTTCAGGTATATCCCAGAGGGTCTGGGCTGCTCCTGTGGACCTGACTGGTACACTCATAATGAGGAATTTAACTGCAGCAGCTACACAAACTTCCTGATGGTGACGTGCTTCATTGCTCCGCTCAGCATCATCATCTTCTCCTATTCCCAGTTGCTGGGCGCTCTGAGAGCTGTGAGTTCAAACTCTGCAGCTGCTCCTGGTTTACACTCCTGGTTTGAAGCAGAAGTCTGAAGTCTTCCCTCTTTCTCATGTTCAGGTGGCGGCCCAGCAGACTGAGTCCGTCTCCACCCAGAAGGCAGAGAAAGAGGTTTCAAGGATGATTATCGTCATGGTGGGATCCTTCATCACCTGTTACGGTCCGTATGCTCTCGCAGCTCTTTACTTCGCTTACTCATCAGACGAAAACAAAGATTATCGACTCGTCACCATCCCAGCGTTCTTCTCCAAGAGCTCATGTGTCTATAACCCGCTGATCTACGCCTTCATGAACAAACAGGTGAGCAGGTGACAAACAAGTGAACAGATAACAGACAGGCGAGCAGGTAACAGACTGGTGAGCAGGTTAACAGTTAACGTGTGCAGACTGCAGAGGGTTTGAATGTGATTAAATCAGACCTGTATGATCTCATTAAATCGAGTTTTATTAATAAAATCCTGACTCTTGTTCTTCTTCTTCTCGTCAGTTTAACGCCTGCATCATGGAAACAGTGTTTGGGAAGAAAATGGATGAATCATCTGAAGTTTCTTCCAAGACAGAGACGTCTTCAGTGTCCACAGTGTCTTAATGTCCTGAACAAGGTCAAAGTGAAGGACATGGTGTGATGGACGTCTCATGTAAATACAAGCACTGATTATTTATTGTTTATGAGAACATAGAACATCTTTGTTTAGATTAAAAGCAACAAAAAATCCAATAAAATATCATGAGTTGATTTGTTTAAATGACTGTCTGTGTAATTATTGTACACTGAATAAACCTTCAACTACTTCACAGTTTTTCAGTGTAATCCTGGAGTGGCCAAACTATGGCCAGGGGGCCAGACTATGGCCCGTTTTTAAATTAATCTTTAAAAATTAAATTGACTGATGAGGATAATTTTAATTTCCTGGATGTACATTGTCACGGCCCATGATTTTACTGCACTTATCAGTTTGAACACTAGAGGGAGCTGCCATGTTGAACAACCTTCAATGAAAAGATCAGCCTCAGCTGATTAAACATGGTGGAACAGAAAAGATGAAAATTCAGAAACATTAATTTAATTTGTACCTGTTTTAACTTTACGTGCAACAGATTTAGACAACAAACACCTTCATATTTCAAATTTAGATGTTTAGAGTTCAAAAGTCTTAAATTTAAGAGCAGCAGACAGATGCAAAAATTTGAAGTCAAACTGTTCATTCATTTCACTGATTTTCAACACATTTACTCATGCTCAGCCCATCACTCCTTATATTTTATATTTCTCTGTTTATGGTCCACAAGTCAAATAAAACAAAACAACAGCATTTCAACTTTAGTTTTTATCTGATTTATTTTTTTATAAACGGGCAGTAAAGGTCACTGACTGTCTGTCTGCACCTTCAAGACAAACATCACTGAGTTTTAGTCATAGAAAATGTAGAGGAACATTCACCTCTGACTGTTTCATTAAATCAAAGTTCTGAACTGTTTTTCACAGAGCCTGTGACTGTGATCAGACACAGACAAAAACTGTGAGGTCAGAAGAATAAAATCACTTCAACAAGAGAGAGGAAAAACAAACCATCAAAGTGACCAGTGGAACAATCTCTGATCATCCTGTGAATGTGTCTGTAGTTTGACAAAATAAATTATATTTTAAAAAACAGCGTTTTCTCTCTAGAACTCTGCAGCATCTCTAGAACTCGTCGTGTAGTAATAACGCCTCACCGAAGTCTGTCACCTGACTGCCAACAAACACGTCGTATTTCTCCAGGATTTCCTGTTTGGTCAGTTTTCCATCCTAAATGAGACACAAACACACACAAATAAACAAACATACAGGTGTTAAACAGGTAAACATGAACAAAGAGGAGCAGCAGGTTCAACATATCCAGGATATCTTCAGGTGATCAGGCATCACTGAACCTGACAAAGCTGATCAAGGAAGTCAGTCAACACAGGGTTTCCTGATCTAGACATAAAAAGGCTGCAGTGTGTACTATCTGACCAATCACAACAGAGACACGTCTACTGACAGCAGATGTCAATAAGCAAACAAAAACAACGTCACCCCTATCAGACATAACAACCTGTACTTTGTATCAAAATAGACAAAAACTAGAATTAATATATTTTTTTAACAGGAAACAATCACAGCTTCACCCTGTTGACCAACCCCATCAAGCTAAGCAAGCTAAGCTGCAGGTCCTGGAGAACAGTCTCTGTCTGACCTCCACAGGATCAGGTCCAGAGATGTTTAACACATTTTCCAAGAGATCTGATTGGTCAGCAAGCGGTGCTTTTATCTATATTGATCTCAGAAGCTGCTCCAGATCAGCATCAGTTACCATGGCGATGAACCCCAGTTAGAAGTGAACCACTGCTGTAGGACTGAAAACCTTCAGAGCTAATTCTGAAAGTTTCCTCGCTGACCATAAATCCTGCTTCATAGTGCAGGCACCTGCTGACCAATCAGTGCTCTTGGAAAATGTATGAAATGGCACCAGAAGGGGCGGCCCTGTAGCTCAGCCAGTAGAGCGTCCGCCCCCATGTTTGGAGGCTGTCGGTCCTCTGCAGTGGCTGCTGGTTCGACTCCCGACTAAAAAAAAAGGTGCCAGAAGAACCTCGATGTGCAGCTCATAAGAGGAAAAAGTGTTAATTCATTGTGTGTGTTTATTACTGACTGAAGCACTGAAGACTTGTAGTTGATGGAATTAAAAAGAATGTCTTTGAATTTTTTTAATATCTATTTAGGGCCCGAGCGACGACAACGTCGTCCGATGAGGACCCTCTTGAAATCGCGCTGTTTATTAGGGCCCGAGCGACGACAACGTCGTCCGACGAGGACCCTCTTGAAATCGCGCTGTTTATTAGGGCCCGAGCACCGTCCGGTGCGAGGACCCTATTGAAATTGAAGGAATTATTATTCTTTTTCTTATTATTATTATTATTATTACGACAAAAATAAATCGCTTATTTGGGGGCTTTAACATATTCAAAAAGTCACCAAATTTGCCATGCGCGTCAGTCCCCGTGTAAATTTAGGTGTGATATGGTTTTCGTCAAGGGCCGGCCCAAAATGGTTAGGCCACGCCCCTTAAACAGGGGCCCGGACTGAAGGTTTCACCGATTGCCACGAAAATCGGTACACACATAGATCATGCCCAGACGCACAAAAAAGGTCATAGGTACCAGGAGGCTAAACCCAACAGGAAGTGAGATATTTTTAATTTGGCGGCCATTTTTGGCGTTTTACACGTTCTGTATTTTAACGAACTCCTCCTACAGGATTAATCATATTGACTTCAAAATTGCTGTGTATCATTTAGACGACTTTGTGATCAAAACTTATCAAAAGATCCGCTACCCGTTGAGGGGCGTATCGGCTTTTTGGCGTCGAAGTTTGATGTTTCGCCATGAAAAACCAAATTCTCATAACTTTAGCATAAATGGTCCGATCTGCACCAAACTTCACGTGTTTGATAATAGTCCCGCCCTGAACACACGTATGTCAAAAGATTCTATAATTTTCATAGCGCCCCCTGCTGGCGACAGGAAATGTAATGTTTTACTGTTTGAGGTGCTGCTCTGACCATCTTGACCATATCTGACTCAAATTTGGTCAGGAAGGCCTGAAGACCTTGGTAATGCTATATTGTGAAGATCATGACGTATCGTCAAACGGCGTTGCGCCCACGGCGCGGCGAAGTTGATGATTCGCCAAAATGCAGATATGTGGCCTTAACTTCAGTGTCCTTGGTCATATCTGCCTGAAACTTCATTGGTGTGTTAATGGTCCAGCCCTGAACATGTGATTTGAGTTTCATGACTGGGCGTGTCCAAATGCCTTGGCCACGCCCCTTTAACAGCAGCCCCCGCGGCCAGTTTCACCGACATGCACGAAAATCGGTACACACATGTATCACACCCAGACGCACAAAAAAGCCTCTGGGACCCATAGGCTAAAACCAACAGGAAGTCGGCCATTTTGAATTCCGTGGTAAATTTTGGCGTTTCGCACGCGTTGCCTTGTAAGAGTTCCTGCCTACAGGATTCATCAGAACGACTTCAAATTTGTTGGATACCCTCTAGACTAGCTTGTGAGTAAAAGTTATCAACAGATTTTCCCTCAGTTGAACGGTATGGCCGTCAGGTGGTGGCGAATTTTGATGATTCGCCATGAGACAGGAAATTGCTATAAATTTAGCAAAAACGGTCCAATCTGCACCAAACTTCTCATGTGTGATCATAGTCCCCACCTGAACACCACTACGTGACAATATTCCAGGATTGTCATAGCGCCCCCTGCTGGCGACAGGAAATGACATGTTTTAGAGTTTGACGTACCGCTCCAAGCGTCTTGACCATATCCAAAACAAATCAACTCAGACAGGTCTTCAGACTTTGCCGATGCTATATTGTGAAGATCTTGAGGCCAGGTCAAACGGCGTTGCCCTGAGAGCGTGGCGAAGGTTGACGTTTCGCCAAAACACAGGAAGTTGCTTTAAATGCACTGTACCTGGTCAGATCTGCCTGAAACTTCACGTTTATTGACAGTCGAACTCTGAACAAATGATATCAATTTCGTCAATGGGCGTGGCTAGATGCCTTGGCCACGCCCATTCCTAAATGTAGCCGCCATAGGACGTATCAACGATGTGCACGAAAATCGGTACACATATGTAGCAGACGCAGGCACACAAAAAAGTCTCTTGGAACCATAGGCTAAACCCAACAGGAAGTCGGCCATTTTGAATTTTGTGGTCAATTTTTCTCTCTCAGCATGACACAGGAAAATACTATAACTTTGCTATAAATGGTCTTATGTGCACCAAAACTCCACAAGTCTGATAAAAGTCCCAGCCTGACCACATCTACATGATGCTCATGAGTCATAGTCATAGCGCAACCTAGTGGAGACAGGAAGTAACACAGCATTGCTTCCTACAGTGTCCAAAGGGGCTGAAAATACAGCACGTCGTGTGCCAGTCAGCCTCTGGCTACAACGTCATGACGGCCGCAGGCCCCGAATGGCGTGGGGGCTGCGGTCGCCAGCACCCCGAGTTGCGTGGGGGTGCGAGGGCCCGTTCAACGCTGCTTGCAGCTTTAATTATTTATTATTCTTTACCCTTTTCAAGCCCCAATTTCGCCCCTTTCCCATGCTCAAAAACTCCCGAAACTTTGCAAAGTCGTCCGGCCGGATCCGAAATTCGATATTTTGGGATGCGCACACAAGGTCGACGCGAAATGGCGAAATAGCGCCCCCTACAAACTTTCAAAAGACCCTCCGCATTGGGGTTTATTTGTCGTAGGCTCACGAAATTTGGTACACACATTTATCATGCCAAGACGCACAAAAAAGTCTCTTAACGTCGTGGTAAAATGTCAACAGGAAGTCGGCCATTTTGATTTGAAGGGTCAAAAAAGGGGCTGATTTTGGCCTTTTTTTGCGATTTCCACTACCTGCATTTGAACGAACTCGTCCTAGGGATTTCATCCAATCTTCTTCAAATTTGGTACACGGCATCATGACCCCATGCTGATCAAAAGTTATTAAAAGAATTTCTGAAGGTCAAAGGGCGTGGCTGCTAGGGCTCGACAAACTGTTTTGGAGCGCGCCGTTTTGTTTCGAACGGCTGTCACGCCCACATACTTCATTGTTACAGCTTCAAACTTTCTGGACATGATGAGGGCGCCGCCCTGAACGTATCCATATATTGATTTTCCACCTAACTCATAGCGCCCCCCGGTGGTAACAGGAAATTACCTGTTTTTACTTTAACATGTACTGATGCCCCATAGTTGACCCCATCAACTTCATTCCACTTCTAAAAGATGCAGAACAAGTTGGTGAAGTGACATGATGAAGGCCGTGAAGCTACGAGTAATGGTGTCCGTGTGGCGGCACGGCGACTATCGATCCTTCGCCATGAAATTGCGTTTGTCCTTTTGATGTCTTTAATGAAGTCATATCATCATGAAAATTGATAGACAGGTCAAGAATGGCAACCTCTTACATGTCATAGGGGCGTCGCCCATGAGTGGGGCAAAATGCCTCTATAGCGCCCCCTTGAAATCTTCAAAAACCCCTCCCCATAGGGGTTTTTTTGGAGTAGGAAGATGAAAATTGGTACACATCTGTAAGTTGTCCAGACGCACAAAAAAGTCTTTGGCACCATTGGTCTACTCCAAACAGGAAGTCGGCCATTTTGATTTTTCGTGTCATTTTGGCGTGATTTCCACACGTTGTATTTGAACGAACTCCTCCTAGGGATCTTGTCCAATCCACTTCAAATTTCTTTCACATCATCCAGAGACTATGCTGATCAAAAGTTATTAAAAGCTTTTCTCTGTGTCAATGGGCGTGGCCGCTATGGCGCCGCCATTTTTGATGATGGAAATGACCAGTGTTTACTTTAACATGTACTGATGCCACATAGTTGATCCAATCAACTTCATTCCACTTCTAAAACATGCAGAACAAGTTGGTGAAGCTACACTATGAACGCTGTGAAGGTACGAGTAATGGCGTCCGTGTGGCGGCGTGGCGAATATCGATCCTTCGCCATGAAACTACGTTCACCATTTTGATGGCTTTAATGAAGTCATATCATCATGAAAATTGATACACCAGTCAAGGATGGCAACCTCTTACATGTGATAGGGGCGTTGCCCATGGGCGGGGCAAAATGCCTCTATAGCGCCCCCTTGAAATCTTCAAAAACCCCTCCCCATAGGGGTTTTTTTGGAGTAGGAAGATGAAAATTGGTACACATGTGTAACTTGACCAGACGAACAGAAAAGTCTCTTACACCATTGGTCTACTCCAAACAGGAAGTCGGCCATTTTGATTTTCACGTGTCATTATGGCGCGATTACCACACGTTGTATTTTAACAAACTCCTCCTAGGGATTTTGTCCAATCCACTTCAAATTTCTTTCACATCATCCAGAGACTATGCTGATCAAAAGTTATTAAAAGCTTTTCTCTATGTCCATGGGCGTGGCCGCTATGGCGCCGCCATTATTGATGATGGAAATGACCAGTGTTTACTTTAACATGTACTGATGCCACATAGTTGACCCCATTAACTTCATTCCACATCTAAAACATGCAGAAAAAGTTGGTGAAGCTACATCATGAACGCTGTGAAGGTACGAGTAATGGCGTCCATGTGGCAGCGTGGCGAATATCGATCCTTCGCCATGAAAGTACGTTTGCCGTTTTGATGGCTTTAATGAACTCGTATCATCATGAAAATTGATACACTGGTCAAGGATGGCAACCTCTTACATGTGATAGGGGCGTTGCCCATGGGCGGGGCAAAATCCCTCTATAGCGCCCCCTTGAAATTTTCAAAAACCCCTCCCAATAGGGGTTTTTTTGGAGTTGGAAGATGAAAATTGGTACACATGTCTACGTTGTCCAGACAAACAAAAAAGTCTCATACACCATTGGTGTACTCCAAACAGGAAGTCGGCCATTTTGATTTTCACGTGTCATTTTGGCGTGATTATCTCACGTTGTATTTGAACGAACTCCTCCTAGGGATTTTGTCCAATCCACTTCAAATTTCTTTCAGATCATCCTGAGACTATGCTGATCAAAAGTTATTAAAAGCTTTTTTCTATGTCGATGGGCGTGGCTGCTATGGCGCCGCCGTCTTTGATCCATCGCCATGCATATTCAAGCAGCTCTCTCTCCCACATACTTATCCAAACTGCTTCAAAATGTCTGTGTGCCATCTAGACAATGTTGTGATCAAAAGTTATCAAAAGATTTTGCTCACGTTGAAGGGTGTGGCCATGAGGTGGCGGCGAATTTTGATGTCTCGCCATGAAACATGAAATTGCTATAACTTTTGCATAAATGCTCCGATCTTCACCAAACTTGACGTACTTGATAACAGTCCCGCCCTGAAGAAGTCTACATGCAGAAATTTTGTAATTGTCATAGCGCCCCCTGCTGGCAACAGGAAATACCAGGTTTTAGACTTTGAGGTCCTGCTCTGACCACATTGACCATATTCAACTCAAATTTGATGTTGGTCATGCTATATTGTGAAGACCATGATGTCTCATAAGACACTGCCGTCCTGATGGCGCGGCGAATGTCGATGTTTCGCCAAAACACAGGAAGTGAACATAACTTCAGTTTACTTGGTCGAATCTTCCTGAATCTTTATATGTTTGTCACTGGTGCTTCCCTGAGCATATGATATTAATTGCATAAGTGGGCGTGGCTAAATAAACTCCTCCTCCATAAATGATCCAATTGACTTCAAAACTGGTGTGTAACATATAGACAAGTGTGTGATCAATTCTGACTCACAGAACTGGTCAGCGTTGAACAGTGTGGATGTGGCGTTGCGTCGACTTTACATGTCTCGCCATGAAACACGAAATTGCTATAACATGAGATTAAATGGTCAAATCTGCTCCAAACTTTACATGTATGATAATAATCCTGGCCTGAACACATCTACATGATGCTCACGACCCATAGTCATAGCACCACCTAGTGGGGACAGGAAGTAACGCCGCAGTGTTTCCTACAGTGTCCGTAGGGGGTGAAAATTCAGCACGTCGTCCACCAGTCGGCCTCTGACGACATGGTCGCAGCCGCAGCAGGCCCCGAGTGGCGCGGGGTCGCGAGGGCCCGTTCAACGCTGCTTGCAGCTTTAATTATTTATTATTCTTTACCCTTTTCAAGCCCCAATTTCGCCCCTTTCCCATGCTCAAAAACTCCCGAAACTTTGCAAAGTCGTCCGGCCGGATCCGAAATTCGATATTTTGGGATGCGCGCACAAGGTTGATGCGAAATGGCGAAATAGCGCCCCCTACAAACTTTCAAAAGACCCTCCGCATTGGGGTTTATTTGTTGTAGGCTCACGAAATTTGGTACACATATTTATCATGCCAAGACGCACAAAAAAGTCTCTTAATGTCATGGTGAAATGTCAACAGGAAGTCGGCCATTTTGATTTGAAGGGTCAAAAAAGGGGCCGATTTTGGCCTTTTTTTGCAATTTCCACTACTTGCATTTGAACGAACTCGTCCTAGGGATTTCATCCAATCGTCTTCAAATTTGGTACACGTCATCATGACCCCATGCAGATTAAAAGTTATTAAAAGAATTTCTGTAGGTCAAAGGGCGTGGCTGTTAGGGCTCGACAAACTTTGGCGACTGTTTTGGAGCGCGCCATTTCGCTTCGAACGGCTGTCACGCCCACATACTTCATCGTTACAGCTTCAAACTTGCTGGACATGATGAGGGCGCCACCCTGAACGTAACCATATATTGACTTTCCACCTAACCCACAGTGCCCCCCGGTGGTAACAGGAAATGACCTGTTTTTTACTTTAACATGTACTGATGCCACATAGTTGACCCCATCAACTTCATTCCACTTCTAAAAGATGCAGAACAAGTTGGTGAAGTGACATCATGAAGGCCGTGAGGCTACGAGTAATGGCGTCCGTGTGGCGGCGCGACGACTATCGATCCTTCGCCATGAAATTACGTTTGCCCTTTTGATGTCTTTAATGAAGTCATATCATCATGAAAATTGATACACCAGTCAAGGATGGCAACCTCTTACATCTGATAGGGGCGTCACCCATGGGCGGGGCAAAATGCCTCCATAGCGCCCCCTTGAAATTTTCAAAAACCCCTCCCCATAGGGGTTTTTTTTGGAGTGGGAAGATGAAAATTGGTACACATGTGTAACTTGTCCAGACGAACAGAAAAGTCTCTTACACCATTGGTCTACTCCAAACAGGAAGTCATTATGCCATTATGGCGTGATTACCACACGTTGTATTTTAATGAACTCCTCCTAGGGATTTTGTCCAATCCACTTCAAATTTCTTTCACATCATCCTGAGACTATGCTGATCAAAAGTTATTAAAAGCTCTTTTCTATGTCGATGGGCGTGGCTGCTATGGCGCCGCCATCTTTGATCCATCGCCATGCATATTCAAGCAGCTCTCTCTCCCACATACTCATCCAAACAGCTTCAAAATGTCTGTGTGCCATCTAGACAACGTTGTGATCAAAAGTTATCAAAAGATTTTGCTCACGTTGAAGGGTGTGGCCGTGAGGTGGCGGCGAATTTTGATGTCTCGCCATGAAACATGAAATTGCTATAACTTTTGCATAAATGCTCTGATCTGCACCAAACTTCACATGCTTGATAATAGTCCCGCCCTGAAGACGTTTCCATGCAGAAATTTTGTAATTGTCATAGCGCCCCCTGCTGGTGACAGGAAATACCATGTTTTAGACTTTGAGGTGTTGCTCTGACCACATTGACCATATTCAACTCAAATTTGATGTTGGTCATGCTATATTGTGAAGACCATGATGTCTCATAAGACACTGCTGCCCTGATGGCACGGCGAATGTCGATGTTTCGCCAAAACACAGGAAGTGAACATAACTTCAGTTTACTTGGTCAGATCTTCCTGAATCTTTATATGTTTGTCACTGGTCCTGACCTGAGCATATGATATTAATTTCATAAGTGGGCGTGGCTAAACAAACTCCTCCTCCACAAATGATCTGATTGACTTCAAAACTGGTGTGTAGCATATAGACAAGTGTGTGACCAAAACTTCTGAACAGAATTGGTCAGCGTTGAGCGGTGTGGGTGTGGCGTGGCATTGACTTTTGATGTCTCGCCATGAAACACGAAATTGTTATAACATGAGATTAAATGGTCAAATCTGCTTCAAACTTCACAAGTTTGATAAAAGTCCCAGCCTGAACACATCTACATGACGCTCACAAGTCATAGTCATAGCACCACCTAGTGGGGACAGGAAGTAACACTGCATTGCTTCCTACCGTGTCTGTAGGGGGTGAAAATTCAGCACCTCGTCTACCAGACGGCCTCTGGCCACATGGTCGTGGCCGCAGCAGGCCTCGAGTGGCGCGGGGTGGCGAGGGCCCGTTCAACGCTGCTTGCAGCTTTAATTTTAATTGACTCTGACCGCCCGCTGTGTTCTCACAAATGTGTCCATATAAAGCAGAGAGGCCCGCACTCACAAATATATCATTTAATACCTTTACTAATCGTCTGTCTGCAGATCAGATGGTCAGTAAATGTTTTAAATGATATATTTCTGGGTACAGCTGAAAGACTCAGGACCCTCCGTGATTTCACAGACTGTTTTTGGGATTTTGTGGCCTAAAATGCCTCATTTCGCAGCAGGTTTCCTAACAAAATTTGCAATGCATGAGCAATGTTTTTAGGTATTTTTGCAATGAAATTTGCAGAAGCAAGTGAAAATTGCAAAAGAAAGTTGTAATTATTTAATATAATTTATCAAAATCAAAGGTAAATTGTTCCAGGAGAATAAAACTGCACTCTGTTCTAAGTGTACTAAGAAACCAAAAAGGCCCAGGATTACAAAAACACTATCAAAATAGGCCCAGTGTGCACTTGGGGGGGGGGGGGGGGGGGGGGGGGGGGGGGGGGGGGGTGGGGGGGTACATAATCTGTCAATCAAAATCTGTTTGTCTAGATTATGATATTCTGTCACTCAGCTGTCAGTAGACGTCTCCCTGCTGTGATTGGTTGAACCTGCCACATTGTGCAGCCTCCAGCTGTTAAACAGGTAAATGTGCAGCAGGTGCAAGTCTTACTTGGTTGGCGTCAGACTCGTGCAGTAGGTGTTTGGCTTCAGCTTCAGCATGGTCATAGTCTGACGGGAGAATCCAGTCCAGAGTTTCTTCTTTGTCCATCTTCCCGTCGTGGTTTTTGTCTCTGAACTCGTTAAACTGTTGACGTTCTGACTCCACCCATTCTGGATCCTCCTCACCATCCTCTGGTGTGTACATGTCACCTGCAGACCAGGCGGAGACACCATTAAACACACCTGTGAACACTCACCTACGGTCTGCTGATATAATGTTTCCTCAGAGACAGGATGTGATGTCACATTTCTGAACAGTGTGTTTGTGTTGTGGTCATGTGATGAGCTGCTGAATGTGGTGAAACAATAATAACGGGGCATAAAATCTGTACAGCAGGAAGAAAGTGTCACTTTGTGCAATATAGATCCTTCAGTCATGATCAATAAAGCTGAGCAATCAGTTTATATTCAACTGTTATAAACATTAGTTTTTCACTGTTCTGTACATTCAACAGTGAGGCACAGATAAACAACCATTTACTGCAGATTGCTGTTAGACATTGAGCACAATCAGCTGATAATCAGCCTGATCAGCCACCATCAGCAATCAATAAATACATTATTATTATTATTACCATTAATCAAACCATTAAAGTGATATTCCACCGCAGAATAATGGTCCACTCAATATGTACTCACCCCTATGTTGATGTGAAGATGGGTGAAGATCTTCACTTCACCAAACAATCCTGGAGTTTCAGCAGAAAACAGGGTTGCAGCTAATGGCAGTGATTGGAGACCAAATGTAAATGTAAAAAAAAAAAAGAACACAAAAAAACACAAAATGTCTCCATCCTGCTCGTGTGGTGTAATCCAAGTGTCCACGAGCCGCAACATTAAAATTTAACCACAAAAGATGCCATTTACACCATGTTGAAAAGTCAACTGTAGCCTCCCAGGTAGCATCTAAACATGGCATTGATGTATTGTGACACTTCTTATATCTCGCAAGATGGATCGCGAGACTTCATATATCTCTTGATGGATGCATGTGTGAAAATATCGCGAGATATATGAAGTCTCGTGATACATCGATGCCATGTTTACATGCTACCTGCTACATGCTACAGTTGACATTTCGGCTAAAAACATGGTGTAAATGGCGTCTTTTGTGGTTAAATTTTAACGTCACGGCTCGTGGACACTTGGATTACACCACACGAGCAGGATGGAGACATTTTCTGTTTGTTTTGTGTTTTTTTCTTTTTTTACATTTACATTTGGTCTCCATTCACTGCCATTAGCTGCAACCCTGTTTTCTGCTGAAACTCCAGGATTGTTTAGTGGACTGAAGATCTTCACCATTCTTCACATCGGCATAGGGGTGAGTACATATTGAGTGGACTATTATTCTGCGGTGGAATATCGCTTTAACTAACAGCAGTCAACATATCAGACTTTAGCACAGGGCTGTCAAACTTACAGGTGACTTTGCAAAGTGTGAAAATTACAGAGAAGACATCAATTTCAGGGCTGAAACGATTCCTTGAGTAACTCGAGTAATTCGATTACTAAAATCCATTTAAATCTGAACAACTGTACAGCGCACTGTGTTTTACATGTAGGGGTGGGGACTGAAATTCTGTAGTAAACAGCAGAATTATTAAAGACCAGAGTATTGATAACCACTGATGTTTAAATTTTGATGTAATTTATTATCACACGGCTGCAGCATCTCTCCTCTCTGTGCCAGTGCAGCTCCTCCATACACACACATACAGTACACACACAGAGGAGGTCAATGTGTTTCTCTTACCCTGTCTCTGTCTGATCTATTGACTTTCTTCATCAGCAGGATGTTTTATAAGGTCAAAAAGCCAAAACCTAACTCATATTTTGTTTTTTTTCCCTACATATAAATTCACACGCGACTCAGTTTTCACAGCAGCAGAGAAGCTGCATGTGGAGGAGACTTGTTGTTAATGACGGAGTTTATTAAAACAGTCTAAACTAATGTGATGCTGAATGACACCAACCAGCTGCACTTATAAGATTAGACAACTGTATAAGGAGGATTTTACATTAAACAGGAGAGTCTGTGTTTCTCTGTCAGAAAGTGTCAGACCTTCTCAGAGCAGAGCGAACAGGTGAGGGAGGGGGAAGAGGGCAGATTGATCACTAATCAATTGCGGATGCTGTCGTCCTGTCGGACTGTTTAAAAAAATTAAAAATGCCAAAATTGGTCAAAAATTTTACCTGAGTGTCCGCACAAGTAAAGTCTCTGTGTATGAAACACTGCAGAGTGTCACATCATGCTGTTCACAGTCTGCTGTCATTAGTTTGACAGAGAGACAGAGAGGGTCGTGTCTAGAAGGGAACCCTAGACCTGCAAAAGATTGCGTGAGTTTGATTATTTTATCAGAAACAACGGAAACAAATCTCGCGAGAGTTTTGCAAATAAAGAGGTCCCTTCTAGACACGATCGAGAGCGGTGCGCTGCTTCAAGAATATACAGTCATGTCGTGGTACAGATGTTTTAATGTGACAAGCTGCCATAAATAAAACAGTGTATTCACTGAGCCACAGAGAGTCTCTGAAACACTGATCACTGACCCGCTGTGATGGAAAGAAGTACTCAGATCCTTTACTTCAGTAAAAGCACTAATACCACAATGTAAAAATACTTACTTGCAATTAAAAATCTTGTATGTAATTGTTTTCTTTTTGAAAAATCAACATTTTTATTGCTTTTGTTGTATTTTAATGGTACTCTTATTGGTATTTTTTAATTACTAAATACAGACCTGCAAACTCATAAGAGGAGAAAAAGGTGACATGTTGGTAAAATAGTCCCCTGTAGGGGGTCTGGGGGCATCTGTCCTGAAACATGTTGTGATTTTAACATGTTAACAAAGCATTCTGGTGACTGTTTCAGTTAAGACAGTAAGTTACATCTTCTGTTTGTGTTTTCTGCAGACATTAGTACCTTTACTTTTGCCTTTGTACTTCGGTGAAAAGTAAAGTAAAAACAGTAAAAGTAGATGTACAGTAAAAGTAAGGTTACTTTACTGAGTATTTTACTTTAGCACTTTATAGTTGTTCATTTAAGAGACCTGTCTTATTTTCTTTTGTATATTACCATTGTTCTTAAATAAAGCAAAAGTAATGTAATAAACAAATTGCAGAATGCGCAATATTCTTTATCTGATTACTTGATTAATCGCCAGAATAATTGATAGATAATTGATAATTTAGTTTACAAGTAATCAATAGATTACTTGATTACTAAAAGAATCGATAGCTGCAGCCCTAATTAATTAATAAAAGTAACTGCTTTTCCTAATTTGTTGCACTGTTTTAGTAAGAGTAGCAGACATAGCACAATGATGAGACCCAGAACTGAACAGCAGATGGCAGCAATGTGCTATATTTCTTTGCTCTAAAACAAAGGGAAAAATTGGGAGTTGTCGCTATGTATAGCCTATTATGCTTTAATTTTACTGGTCCAGCCCACTTGAGATCAAATTTTTATCAAATTTGGCCCCTGAGGGGCAGGGGCTTGGCAGGGGCTTGTCTGTCCATGCCCTTCTGGCTCCTCCTTACTGGGATTTTACATCTGACAAAGTCGATGTCTACACTTAATAAAACATGTAATCACAAGGAGGTTGCGATGTTACAAGGTTAAACAGAGTTTGAAAAGATTTTGATCTTTAAAATATATTTTCAAGCACCACTGAGGACTAAAAATCACTGACTCTCCTGAAAGGATGAAATATAAACTGATAATAAAAGTGAATCTCACCAATGTACTCCTGCAGGTCAATCAGGCCGTCTCCATTCTTGTCAATGTCTTCCATCGTCTCCTGTGACAGTGAGACAAGGCAACACATGACATCAGTGACATCACACGTGTCAGTGACATCACACAGCATCAGTGACATCACACTCACCTGCACCACGATGTCCTTCATGCGTTCATCGTCTTCAGGATGAAGAAATGCTGTGAACTCCTGTTTGTCTGCAATCAGGTCTCCGTTTCTGTCCGCCACACGGAAACGTCTCTCGTCCCTCGCCATCATGTGAGTGTAGTTATACTCTGTGTCCACCTGAGGGTCCTCTGATGGAGGGGAGTAATAACAACACTGATCAGTGGATCAATAACACTGATTAGAGAAACAATAGAAGCAGTGATCAGAGGATTAATAACAGCACTGATCATATTTACTATCATTTGATTTGATTTGATGTTTGTGATGTGTGAGTGTTTCCATGGTTACCCAGGTAGCTGCCGTATGTGACATTCTTGTACTCGTCCCAGCTGATGAGGCCATCTTCGTTCATGTCAAAGTCTTTCCACTGACGCTCCACACTGTTGTAAATATGTTGTTTCTGAGCATCTCTGATCCAAACCTTCAGCTCCTCCTCAGAGACGAAGCCGTCCTTGTTGCTGTCAATTTTATCCACTATGACTCTGCAAAGACACACACAGTTACTTTGTTACTAAAATCAGCTCAGAAAAACACAGAGAGTGCGTGTGGAGTGAGTCACAGCCTTCCTTATATAAAAATAAGTGGGTGTTCTGGTTCTGGTTCACTAATACTAAAAATTTATTGCAAAAAATAAACATCACCACCCAGCCATCACCTCCCAACCTTGCCTTCTTTGCTACCAGCACATTCACCTCTGCCTTCACCCCCAAGATTCCCTCATCTCATCTTTTTACAATAAAATATTTTTGTTCGCACAGTCTCCCTGTCTGAGTATTGCCTTTGGGTCCATGTAAAGCAAACTGTAACAAATGTATCATTTCTTGACATATTTATTGTTGTTTTTAAAGCTCCTGTGGATGTCAACACTGGATGTTCCTAAAACAATGTCATAAAATCGTTCACTCCAGCTCCTCGGGGGATGTCTTTTCAATGTACAATCCCAAATCCAAAAGAGAGACTGAGGGACTTTGCATAAAACATATAAATCTTTTTCAGTTTGTATTCAGTTGAATACAGACAAGATATTTAATGTTCAAACTAATAAACTTTGTTGTATTTTGAAAACTGTGAAAACTGCAAAGTAGAAAGATCTTCACAAATCATGGACGTCGTGTCCTCCGGGCTAAAGAGGAAAAGGACCATCCAGATTGTTACCAGCACTAACTTCTAAAGACAGCAGCTGTGATGGTTTGGGGGGATTTGGAGCCACATATGCTGCCATCCCTGACGTCTGTCTCAGAGACGTCCCTGCTTATTTCAGCGTAGTGTCCTCACTTCACAAACACTGACTGAGTGGTATCACAGAGGTAAACATGCTGCTGTCACAAGACAATGACTGGATATTTTGAAAAAACTATAAAGTTTATCAGTTGAACATAAATATCTGGTCTTTGTGCTGGATTCAACTGAATATAGGTGGGGAGGTTTTTAGAAATCATTGCATACTCTTTTTATTTATGTTTTACACAATGTCCAAACTTTTTGGAGTCAGGGTTGCACAACAAGATGTCCCCACTGAGCAGATATGTTTTCCATAGTTGGTTGCAATCTGCCATTGCACTGCTAGATGCCACTACTTTCTACACACTGCTCCTTTAACTTGACAGTCTAATATTAATTTAATAAAACATGAACAGATTTCATATAAACGTGGTGATTTTTCAGCAGAAACATCAGAATCTGTTGAGTCGTTGTGTCACTAAATGATCCCAAATGAAGAATTTAAATAAACTTAAACAAACATGTCACTCTGTGTTTAATTCAAACAGCCAGAACTAGAAGAACCAGTTGAGGAGGTTTAAACTAGGAAGGAACCAGGAAACATGAAGCAGCAGGTTTCCAGTTAAGAGGAAGACACCACTGCAGTCACGTTAGAGAACAATTCTATTGGAACTCTTCATGTTTCTGTACTTAAAATAAACTCTGTCAAATGCGTTTGTCTCCTCTGAGCTGCAGGATGGTTGAAACGACCCCAGCCTGCATTTGCAAGATGGTTAAACTGACCCCAGCCTGTGTTTGCTCTCATCTGGTGGCAGTTGGTCGAAGGTTTTGGCTTCCTCTTCACCAAGAAAAGCCTCATGGTCATAGTCATAGTTTTTGTCATCGTCGTGCTCAAGGTGGCTCAGAGGCTGATCGTGAACTCGACTCTTCTTCTCTGTTGGTTTGCTGCTGCTGGAGACGACGCAGAGAACGAAACACATCAGTAGAGGACGGAGCATTGTGACAGGAAGCCTGAAACAGAGACGTTAAAACTGAGTTCTCAAACTGCTTGTTTCTTATATTTAAAAATTAATTTGAAAAAAAAGGAAAAACAAAAAACAGCAACAACCCCCCCACCCCCTTTTTTTTTAAATTGTCAATTGTCTTGTCAATTGAAAAAAGGTCCAAACATGTGGAACACATGGACATTTTTTTACCTATTTTTCTTTCCTGTAATGATTATTTTTTAAATAAATTAATCTGTTGATTATTTTCTGCATTAATGAATTAGATGTTTAGATGTCAATAAAATGTCTGAAAATATTGATCAGTGTTTCCAAAAGTCCAAGATTACGTCCTCAAATGTCTTGTTTTGTCCAAAACTCAAAGATATTCAGTTTACTGTCAGAGAGGAGTAAAGAAACCAGAAATCAGACAATCTAGTAACACTTTATAATAACTTAATGCTTAATAAGCATTATTAACTTATCACTTATATAACATGAATATCTAGATGACAGTAAAGGAAAAAAATTTAACTTGTTCATGTGGATGTTGGAGCAAGTCCTGATCTCAACCTTTGGAGGACGTTGGAGGACAGACCAGTATGTGGATAATTATTTCTCTGAAATAAGGATTTATAAAAATGTTTTTCTCTAGCTGTGAACTTCATAATATACATGTTAATTAACATTTTTATCAACCATATACTCTATCATATTATATATTAATTAGTACATTGACAATAAATGTTACCATGACACAATTGTTAACCAAATATAATGCTTATTATAGCATTAATTAAGTTATTATGGTTATAACTAATAGAGCTGACGATTAATTGAATAGTCGATTAATAATCGATCAACTGATTTAATTGTTGCAGGTTAATTTCAGAATAAGTTGTAAGAATTAGTACACCAATAATTTAATCGATGATCTCAGGTCCTGACTCAGTTGATGCATTGAGTTTGGTAATGGCTAACAAAAGTAGGTGTGGTTTATTACAACAAAACTAAACTTATAGACATTTTACAATACAAACTTGATCAACTCAGCTGTATGTCCTGCAGAGCTGATCAGTTTGTGTCACTACAGCTTGAGGACAGTTCAGAAGTCTGTCACTCAATCATGTAACATCTGGCCGGCCTTGTCATAGATCATCTAACATCTGAATTTATTAAAGACCATTTAAATGTTCATTTAAATGTGACAAAAACCAACACAGATGTTCTGAAGATGATATCAAGCGTTTCAAACTGTGTTCAGATCAGTGAAACTGTCATATTTAACATCTTGCTGTAATTTTACTGTCTGCACAACATTTTCTATTTTGCTCAGCGTTGATCAAATGTCACCAAAACATTTGACAAAACACCAGTGCCAATGGCATCATGGGTAACTGTCACATCTGTAAAGGCCCCCTCAATGCTGAAAGATACATATTGGGTTGGGAGCGATATATGCTGCCATCCAGACAATGGCTTTAAAAACATTTTTTTGTAATTTTTACTGCAGCTCAGGAATTTCAGGGAATGATTTTTTGCTGTCAACTTTTTACAGTAAATTACATTTAAGTACTGCCTTTCAGATTAATTCTTGTTACAGAAGCTGTACTACAGAGTTCTATCAGTTACACTAATTCTTTCTTCTTCTATAATGAAAAATTGATTTATGTGACTATTAACAGTTCACCATGTGTTTGTGTGTTCTGAGTGAAGATGTCTGCTTGTTGTCAGTACTTTCGTCCAGTTTATTCTAATACATGAAGTATGAAGGGCTTATGAAAGTGACTTTTAGAGCTGCAATAATTAATCAATTAAAAACTGATTGTTGACTTAATTGTCAGTTATTTGGATAACTGATTCATTAGTTTGATTTGTTTTCCTCATTAAAAGAGTCAAAATTCTCTGATTTCAGCTTCTTAAATGTGAATATTTTCTGATTTCTTTACTCCTCCCTGACAGTAAACTGTCCACAAAACGTTTTGTGGACAAAACGAGGCATTTGAGGTCGTCATCTTGGACTTTGGGAGACATTTTCAGACATTTTATGGACCAAACAAACAACCAAAACAAATCGCTCATTGGAGAAAAAGATCGACAGATTAATCAGTGATTAAATGAATGTCTAACTGCAGCCTGATGACAGGAACTTTTTGAGGAGATGCATATTGCTGAAGCTGCACTTCAGAAAAAATTGATTCAGTATCGACTGATTAAACTATAGTTCTACAAATGAAAGCCTTTGTTTAATGATTTTAATCTCGTAATCATTCCCTCATAACAAACTGTTTGTAACTGGGTTATTTCCACGTACGTAATGTATTATAATATTAAATAATAATTATTAAACTTCAATCACAAAGGGAAGATAAAAACCCTCTTCCGCCACCCCACAGATGATGAATGTGTGAATCTTCTTACCTGCGTGAGTCTGACTGGAGCTGCTGCTTCACCTGAGTCGCTTATCTTCTTCTTCTTTGGTGCTTAACCGTGTCGGTGTTTTTCTCTTCTCTCTGCCGACCACCACACACTCCTGCCTCGCAAAAATATTTCCGCGCTGTCAAAGCCTATCAGCTGCCGCCTGGACCACTTCTCCCGATCGTATTGGTCCACTTCAGCAAGCGCTCGTGTTCGCTTAACGACGTCAGAGGGTTGGGTTATCGTACTCGCTTGTCATTGGCTGTTGGCAAGTTTCGGACCAATGGCAGCGGCAGGAGACGGAGAGCGGGGCGGGGGGTGTAAGCGGCGTCTTGCCACGTCTTCAGATGTCAGGAGACAAACTGGTTCAAACACAGAGTCCACAGTAGAACCGGTTGAAAGACCAATATTGTCTTAATATAAAGTGTCAACTGTGTGCTGCCACGTCCTCAGATATCACCAAGACAGTTAAAAATCAATATCTCTGTAGGCAAGATCAATATTGACCATGTTCACCTCTGTGTGAATTTATTCAGATAAAACTGATGAGAATTCAGTGGGTTTAAAATCAGAAAGAACGCAAATATAAACAAATGAAAAGTTCAAGAACCCCAGTATCAATATTAATTCTCAGGGCTCATTACAAAAATGCTCACTCTGCACCTTCAGGATGAAAAATGGTCACCACAGAAAAACTGCAAAAAAAAAGTATGTATTCATTTATGTATTCATATTATTTTCCTCGTTGACTGATTACTTTTTTATACTTTATACTTTTTTATGTATATACACATACACATACACACAATCTGACTTAAACCTGGCTGTGATAATTATGCCTTCATTAGCTCATTATATGGCAGCAGTGATCTTACCGAAAACCAGGAAAAAACACACAATTTCCCTTTATGCCAAACATGAGAAAATGGTAGAAATTTGGTGGCAAATAGGAAAAAACTACAATTTTTAAGCAAAACCTTCAGAATTAAAGCCTGATATGTAATACATGTTTAAATGCTGTGATGGCCATGGGATCCAAACTTGTGGTTTTAATGGGTTTCAATGGTACATTTTTTGTACCAAACTCATTAAGTGTGTAGTGAATGTGCTGAAAGCTTATTATAGACCTCTGACAGGTTTTGACATTGATATTTCAATATTCTGAGAAAAACATTTCACAAGGCACACCAACATTTATGTTGTTAGCATTAACACAGTCAAAATATCAGAAAAAGAAAACTGAAAATTACAGCTGCTGCGCAGCAGTGGTCAGGGCCGGGCAATTTTAGGCAAAATTGGCAATTCTGAGCAACAAGCAGAGTGTAGGAAGATGAAAAAAGGTGGCATTCTAATGTGCATTTTACATCAGTTGAGGCTTGAACTCACAATTTCTGGCACAAGAGACTCTGCATATTAACTGATAGCTAAGCCAAATAAACAAGGAAAAGAACAAGGGATAACAAGGAAAAGTGTTGATAAAGAGTATTTGTCTCTCCGCAAAACTGCCTGGATCATAATTATTTTAACCTTAGTAGTCTCTAATCCACATAGCAGGATGCCTGAACATAGGACTTTCACATTTGAATGTCTGTTCTGCCTTAGCTGAGGCTTGAACTCATGATTTCTGAGACTGAGGTTCGTCTTCTATCTCACTGAGCTAATTGGCAAGTGACAGTTCATGTGTGGCTTCACAAGTTGACTAAGCCAAGCATCAGGGTGCCAGACAGTAGCCATCCATGACATGGAAAAGCAAATTTCAAAGTGAAAGTTCCAAAGCTGTAGCACATATGGCTGATTTGTTATGAATTATCAAAGTTTTGAAATTTAGAGGCTTGCTGTAGCGCCACCATCAGGACTATTGTCTTGTGTTTCCAGTTGAGGACATCTGGCATGGGACTGGACCTTTGTGAAAAGTTTGGGTAGATTTCTCATATGGAAATGTTGTACAAGCTGAGGCTTGAACTCACAACCTTCAACACCAAGAACCATCCTCTATCTCACTGAGCTAATTGGCAAATGGAAACACCATTTGTAGCTTCACAAATTGACTAAGTCAGTCACCTGTGTGCAAGACAGCAGCTGTTAGCATGTAAAGGCAGATTTCAAACGGCTGTCAAAAATTCAGTTATTAAGACAAAAATCCCAAAATACACAAATTGCATCTAGACAGCATGGAGATGTTGGTCATTTGTGTTTAACAATGATTTATTGGCTCCATAAGTGAAAAACTGATGTTTAAAAATTGCATTTTTGCATTGACTCCAATTGTTCGCATGAGAGTGAAATTCAAAATGCTGTAAAAAATTCAGTTTTTGAGATAAAATTCTGATATTTTCCAAACATCATCTACCATGACTCCAAAATTTTGTCATTTTTTTCATGAACATTGAAAATGTATTTAGCAAGAATTTGCAAGTATATGTATATAATACTGTTTACAGTCAAACATTTTGATGCACTGTAGGCTCAATTTTCGATAAATCTGTGTGGATCGTTTGTGTAGGACAGTCTGAAGATGCTCTGCAGCAAGTTTGGTGTCAATTGAGCAAAAATTGTGGGAGGAGATAGGTTTAATAAGTTTTACAGTTTTTGAAAAAAAAACAGTGATGGACTTCATAATTTGCAATAGGTTTAAATGTACAAAAGTTTCTTCAGTATTGGGGCTACATTTTGGTGAAAGTTGCAAATCTGTAACACATATGGTTGATTTGTTATGAATTTTCAAAATTCTGAAATTTAGGGGCTTGCTGTAGCACCACCATCAGGACTATTGGCCTGTTTTTGCAGCTGAGGCAATCTGGCATGTGACTGGACCTTTGTGCAAAGTTTGGTAATTTTTTGCGCATGGGAAGTAGGATTTCCTCAGAAGAAGAAAGACAGAAAGACAGAAAGAAAGAAAGAAAGAAAGAAAGAAAGAAAGAAAGAAAGAACATTGAGGAAAACAATAGGGTCCTGGCAGCTTAGGCTGCCTGGCCCCTAAATACCAAAAAACTGGTCAAAGTGAGGCCTAAGGGTTAAAAATAATAAAGAATCCCAATTATAACAATAAAAATGACAAAGAACCCCGAATATCAACATCAAAAATCACAACGAACCCTAAAAATGGCACTCCAAGGCTTGAAAAATAATGTTTTCTTTTATTTGTTTTAGTGCTGTCAAATGAATGAAATTTTTAATTAGATTAATCACAGAGTTGCTGTGGATTAATTTTGATTAATCACAATAAAATATCATTAATTTTTCATCTTTAATAATTGCGTTTCATTTTGCATGAGCAAACAGACTCAAGAAAGAAGGGAATATATATGCACTTAACGTGTTTATTAAACAGCTTTAAAGGTTCATGTTAACAAAAAACTTGTCTCTTTTTCCAAACAAACATTTATCCACATTAATGTGGCCCTGTTATTCATGTTTTTGTATTAATGCAGCAGGATCATTTACATCAGTGTCACTCTGACAGTTTACATCAGTGAGGATGTTTTAGACCACAGCAGACAACAAACTGCACACAGACACACACCAAGGAGATGAAGCAGAGAGACAGAGTCTGGACTCTTCATCATGACCTACAATAATGCAGGGGAGTCACAAACATTTTGTGGAGGAGACCAGCGTCGTCAGTTTGGACTTTAGAGAGACCGATATTTTTATCTGTGGTGTTTAAACTACAGAACTGTACAGTAACATCAGGATTCAACATCAGTAAAGTTTTTATATCAGTTGGTACTTAACACACACGGTCCCCCTCCCTCCCTCCTCTCTGTACAAGGTTAACTTGCTGTTTTGAATGACATAAGCTCATTGGAAAAGAAGGTTGGAAAATGTCCTTCATTTTGTTTGCACCTATGAAAGCTACTGTCTGCAGACTGCAGTCAACGATAAAATGTTCACTTTTTTTTCTATAACATCATAAATATAATTATTGCAAATTTCCTTGAAATACTGTCATATAATTTTGAGGCTATATCACCTAACCCTCACACTTCCAGGGGTTAGACTGACTGACCTGCCTCGTCTGCCTGCAGAGGTCTTGTGCCCATAAGAGGCTCACCTGCTAATGTCAGCCTGAGCAGAGACTTGTGCAGAACCATGGTCACTGTGTGTCCTGACAGACGGGACCACAGTTGTAACAGCACACAGTTGGACTGTCAGCTCCTTCATGAAGGCCCTGTGGTTCAGAGGACTGACTTATTGTCCTGCAGCAGATGTGCCAGGATCTTCACCACTGTTTGCACTCACCCAGAGTTATTTCAACACTGTGAGAGTTGAAACATTAACACTGGCTGATACTGAGCAATGTCAATAGAACTCTACACTAGTGTGATTGTTGAAAATCAACATTACCTGAGTACACTTGACTCTTCTGTATTAACACTAATGTGTGTAACATTATTAACCCTGAGACTGTAGAACTTTGAGAAGAACACAGAACCAATCCCCCCTCCACCCACCACACTCGCCACAACCACCTACCCACCAAACCTCTCAATTACCAAAAAACCAAGACAACAATTGTATCAAAAACAAGCACATTGAAAAAATGCCAGTACACCACCAACCTAAACAGCTCAGTGTGGGCTTACAAACTGACAGTACGGGACAATCTACATGTGCTCATCAGTGTATTTGAATTTATTGAAGGATAACCCCTTGAGATGTAGCATCTCATTTTCCAGCAGGTCCTATAAACACAAATACAAAAAAGAAAGGCATACAAACAAAACAGGCTTACATAACAAACATACACAACACACACAACAAATACACACAATACACAATGTCCTGCTCACCCTCTCCCCAACCCACCCATACCCCCACCCACAGTACAATGCATAAGAGAATTGAAATTGTAAATCATGACCAAAAACAATCCTATCAATGCAAAGGAATTTTCAAATACTAGAAATTAAAAACAACAAGAATATAACGAAGCATTGAAGCAATGGAAAGAGGTAACAGATTTAAAAAAAAAAAGAGGAAGGTTATTCCAGTTGGATGGAGCTTTGTGTTGGAATGACCTACATCCAACTTCCTTAGAAATTCTACGAACAAAGAAAAATGGGTGCTGCATATGTCTAAGTGAATAAGAGGAGTATGGAATCATGAGCTGTTTCAAGTAAGTTGGACCATCGAAGTAAACACATTTAAAGATAAACTGAAGCCAGTGAAATTGCCTTCGAGATTTAGGCTGCAGCCATTTCAGTGATGGAACAATGGTGAGTTCTATATGGACATTTAAAAAAAAAACCTACATAAAGAATTGAACAGCACATTGAGAGGTTTAAGATGATTGTCAGATGTTATTTGTTATACAATGTCAGCATAATCGATAATAGGTAATACCAGTTGTGTGATTATTCTTTTTCTCACATGAAATGTAAAACAATTGATTAAGTGAAGTGATAAAGTGAACTCAAACCATATACTTTTTTTTATAATAAAATCAATATGGGGCTTAAAGGAGAGTTCAAGGTCAATCCAGAGTCCAAGATATTTAAATGAGTCAAACTTCTCGAGAGGTGAACCATCATCAAAATAAATTTGTAAATTTGAGGGATAAGAAGAACGGTTGTGCCGTGCACCAAAAACCATGCTGCAGGACTTCTTCTAATTCAACACAAGCTTCTTGTTATGAAACCAGTTTTGAACCAAATTAAAATCAGACTGTAAAGATTGACAGATTTGGGAAATATCAGAGTCGGAGGTGTAAATAACAATGGCATCAGCATACAAATGGGATTGACAGTTAGAGCATACTTGAGGAAGATCATTGATAAAACTAGAAAAAAGAAGAGGACCCAGAGTGGAACCTTGTGGAACACCCTTTTCAACAATTAAGTAGTCAGACTGACAACCCTGAAAGACAACACACTGACATCAATTATGAAGATAGGCATCAAACCAGAGGAGAGCATTTTGATCCAAGCCAACAGAATAAAGCTTATCAAGGAGGAGGTAGTGATCAACCATATCAAAAGCCTTGGAAAGATCAATAAAAATTGCACCAGTAAATTGACCTTTATCAAAGGATGAGAGCACATCATTCGTGAATTTTAAAAGAGCTGTAGTGGTTGAAAAATTTGCTCTGAAACCTGATTGACATGGCGATAAAATATTGTACAAACTGAGGTACTGTGATAATTTAATACAAATAAGTTTTTCAAAGATTTTTGCCATAGTAAAAATAATAGAAATAGATTGATAATTCTTCACATCTGATGTGACTCCACCTTTGAATAGAGGAGTGATTCTGGTACATTTCCAAATTTGAGGCATTGAACAGGTAGAGAGAGACAAATAAACAAATCAGCAAGAGGATACATTAACTTTGACTAAGGTCCTCCTGATAGTGCCCATTTTGGGCCATATTTTCAAGAGCCTACCACATTAATGTAAAAATAGATATTATTATTATTATTTTTTATTTTATTTATTTATTTTTTTTGCTGTTTAACTTAAGTTGTCTTCTCTTGAATGATATATTATTTCATCAATAAATTTAAAAATTAACCCTTTCAAGGCCTGTTTTAGTGGTGGACCGCTAATATCCGCCATAAAAAATGTTGAAAAACTGCAATAAATCAAAAATTTTAAAAATTATTTTATTTTCTCCTATTATTATAAGAACATGCACATGTCTGCCTTTGAACAGTGTTGAGATTGTTTTGTTTGCTCATAGTTTGCTGGAGCATTTTTTCCCATTTTATCTGGACATGCACCTTAAATTTTATGTCACATGATGAATATATGGCATGATCATGTGACTTTCTGTGTGACATCATGCCACAATAAATCTCATATAGTTAGAGAAGAGTTGAAAGATCATAATACTTTTTACTGGACCTCAATCAACCAAGGGAAAGTGGTATAAACTGATATTTTAGATCAGAGTTTTGAAAAAAGTGTCAAATCTCACAGCGGTCTCCCCCCACATTTTACCCGGCTCACAACGCACATTCCCAGGGGAGCTCTCTGGAAGGACCCGCTGACAACCGGAGCTACTGCAACTAAAAGCTACTGCTCGGAGATATTGATAATAATTCAAGTCCCTTCAAGTCACATGTGCACCATGATACACAGAGAGATAAAATATAATTGATAAATAGTAATTGGTGCCAGCTTGCCCTGTCACCGACGGAAGTGGCGTGTCTCCCGGTCATCAAGTCTGAAGCAGGCAGCCACCTCCTCAAACCTGTACCGGGGTACTTTCACCCCATGTGCAGCACAGCCCACCTAGCAGCAGCAGCCCGAGGAAAGCACGCAGCTCGGTCACCTCCAGCACGGACCAGCCACGGCTGCTGTGGGTCCCCTGGAGGTTTGTGTTCTCCAGCAGCATCAAAACCATTTCATCCGTGATGAATAAATCAAAGCATGCCGGAATGTCTTTCCCCCAGGACCAGACATATTGCGTGGGGCCAGCCGTCAGAGTAGTGGGAGCAGTGTAGCAGAGGGTCTGGTCATCACTCCGGCCAGTCCCCGGCAGGTGGAGCCGGGGGAGCCTCGCTCTCGCTGCTGCTGTGTAAGCTGCGAGTAGGAGCACACGGAGCGGTCGTCACCAGAGCCGGAGTCGCTGTCCGAGGTGGCCGCTCTGGGATGCCTGCTCAGCGGGGCGGAGGCGCTCGGTGACTCGGGGGAGTTTGATGTTGGACACAGAAAAATTTTTATTTATCCATTTTGAGGACATAAGTTCAAGATAAAACCATCAAAGCCTTTATTTCAAAGGCTTGACTTAGAGTGTGCAGGCAACGGCAGATTAGAATGGAGTTTTGGCCCAAATCACTGCCTGCATTTCTGCAAAGGCCTGACAATGTTATTGTGTAGTGATTTTCAAAAATTGTTCATAAACATATATTTTGACTTCTCCTGTAATGATTTGAACCATGAAAATATAAAAATTATGTTTCTGGGAAAAAATAACCCATAGGTGAAAATGGCTTTTTTTTTCATTTTCGCAGATTCATCTCTTATTTGTGCACCTGTAATACAGTGTTTGCATGACCATGGAAAGATGAAAGTATGTGCACAGACACAGAAAAATGTTTATTTATCCATTTTGAGGGCATAAGTTGAAATATAAAACCATTAAGCCTTTATTTCAAAGGCTTGACTTGCAGTGTGCAGTCAATGGGAAATTATAATGGGGTTTTTGGCCCAAATCACTGTCTGTGTTTCTGCAAAGGCCCCACAATGTTATTGTGTAGTGATTTTCAAAAAATGTTCATAAACATGCATTTTGACTTCCCCTGTAATGATTTGAACCATGGAAATATAGAAATTATGTTTCTGGGAAAAAATAACCCGTAGGTGAAAATGTGTGGTTTTTGCTATTTTCAATGGAAGTCTCTTGGGCCCATTTTTGGCCATATCAGGAGAGAAGGTCCCAAAGCGATAAAAGGAGTATTATAAGGTGCAGACAGGATATCTTTTAGGAGCATGATGTACCTTGCAAAAGCCATCCCTCTGCAACCTATGAACATTGTAGCATGATCACAGACAAAATGACAACCAAATTAAATTTAAATTGTCCAAAAATGGGCCCAACAGGTTCTGAGGGTTAACAAATTTGCTTTCCAAACCATCTGGACCTGCACTGGTGTTTTCTTTTAACTGACATATAGCATGAAAAACATCAATAGGCAAATTTTTCTAGAAAGAAAAAGAACAGATAGGTGGAGAAGAGTTTGAAGATGCAACAATGCCATGGGAATTAAAGTATTGGGAACCACAGATAGAAGAGAAATGTTGATTAAAAGCATGTGAGATAAGTACAGGATCAGAAATACATTTATTATTAACATATATCTGGTTTATGGGATTTTTATTATTTTTATTGAGAATTTGGTTCAGCAGATTCCAAAACTGCCTAGGATTATGAAAATCCTGAGACAAGCCATCTTTATAGTAATTGGACTTTGCATTTTATGTTGTGTCAGAGGAAAACTGCCTATCATAAGGTCTGTAGTACACCAGATCATCTACACTGATTAGTGTGAACATATTGGTATCATATTTAATGATAAATGTATTTGAGTTATCATCAAAATACATAGTTAAGAGTTTAAGTTAAAAGATGCATGCTGTCATCTCTAACAATTATATTTACAATCCTGTTGAACAGAGGCATGTAATTGTCAACACCACAACGCACACACATCCCAACTTGATACTCTGCTCCATAGCTTTGGACCCAGGAAGTTGGGGAAACATTAGCTCACCTCAAAAGTTTCATTCAGCACCTCACTGCCCTCTAAGTTGCCTACCAGCACTTCAGTAATGGAGCCAAACTGTGATCTTACTGGCTGGGAAACAGAGGCTCCAACATTAGCTACAAGCTCCGACTCAACAATGCAGATGAGGTCTGAATCAGGATAAATGTTGCTTGTAACCAGTGTTTGCACACAAAAACAAATGAACATCCTGGTTCTCCTCAGTTCAAACACAAAGACATTCCTGGGTACAAACATGACCAAACTTCAAATGTCTGTACAACACTGAACAACTTGTGTGGTTAACCTTCCAAAGGTAACACGTGAACACATGATCAGTTGAAGACCTATAGCTTTTCCACACTGCACTGTGAAGGATTCTTGCTATGATTTCCTTGATACAACGACTCTCCTTCACACCGCCAACATCAGTATCATAGACGGTCATCTGGATGAATGTGTATAAGTTGCACAGTGCCTCATCATATGACACAGCAAAAGTAAAATGTGCCTTACAGAGCTTGTCAAAGGCAGCAACTCTGCATCATACAAGGAATGACCTTTTGCTCCAGGACGATGGAAATTCTGGATGCTGTTTTTTCTTTCTCCGACACACAGGAGAAAGGGGTGAGCATGGAAAGTTTCCTTAAGAAAGGTCTGCATGCTTCTCTGCACCTAGGAGAGAGAGAGAACCAACGAATCACATGGAATGTAAGTCCAGTTTAGGTGTTTGAGTGCCAACACTCCTGCCCAGAATCAAGAGAAAATATTTCAATTTTCTACTCTGTTATTTTTGTTTATGTCCAGAAATAATTTTAAAGATTTTTTTTGGCATCTTTTGCCTTTATTGACAGAATAGCTGAAGGTATGACAGGAAAGGGGGTAGAGAGAGGGAGGGAATAACATGCAGCAAATGGGCCACAGGCAGGAGTCGAGCCAGCGGCCACTGGAGAGGACTAACAGCCTCAGAATATGGGGCACCTGCTCTACCAACTGAGGTACAGACACACCCCCAATGTCCACAAATAATTTGAATGAAGATAAAACTGCTCCTGTGTTTTAACACGAAGCCTGTCTGGAGGAGAATAAATAAATAAATTAGTATAACTTCTGGCTCCCTTTCCATCTCAAACTCTGTATCTGTCATGGAAACCCTTTTTTCACTTGAAGTCTAAAGTGAATTACACCTCAAAACAATATCTAAGAACAAACCATCAGCAGCACTGATGCACTAATCTCTGAAGACTTTGTGTCGTCGGATGTTGGAGGTAATGGGTGAAGAATCAAAAGGATGGCAGAAAGCTCACAGTCCCACACTAGAAAATGAAAATTAACACTGTAATTTAATTAGGGTTCTAACCCCGAAGGGGTAGAACCCTTCTAAGATTGTACCGGTTTATTATTATTATTTTTTGTTGTCTGCTGCTTGAGCTCAAATTCCTGTGAGCTGGAATGAGCCAGAAACCTGAAACTTGGCCCAATGATTGGAAATGATGTGCATCAACTTTTATTAAAATATGAGCCCAGTCGGCCACATGGTGGCGCTATAATTAAGGTTTAAAAGTTATTTTTTGGGGAGGCCACGCCCCTCACACCATAAGCCTGATTGACTTGAAATTTGACACACAGGTCCAGCTCAATGTCCTCTACAAAAAAGCCAATGGGACCATGAAGCTCCGCCTAACTAGATTTTTTGCTAATTTGCATAATTTGAAAAACAGTAAAGTGAAATAAACTTTTACAATTTTGACTCCATCAACACCAAATTTGGTACATGGGTTTGGGGGATGACAAGACACATTTCTATTATAAATGAGCCAGATTGGTCAAAAAACATGGCCGCCACAGTCCAATGAATCTTCACTGTGGGCGGAGCTTAGAATTGATTGGCTATAACTCCCACACCCTTTGACCTATCATCACCAAACTTGGTGGGTAGGTCCACAATGAGACTTGGAAGCTGACTACTAAAGTATTTTGAGCTCAGCCTATAGGGGGCGCTATAAATGCCACCCACACATCTGTATCTCAAAGACCATTGGATGGAATTTCACCAAATTTGGTATGCATGCTCTAGGAGTGGCTATTAAATAATATCTTGAGTGCCATGTTGATGGGTGAAAGTGGGCGTGGCCTATTCGTCATTTTAACGTCATAATTTGCGTTTTATTAATTTATGACCAGCTGGAAGGACCTAGGGACATGAAACGTGGTACATGGACTATAAATGACATCCAAATACTGCTAAAAAAAATTGATCCCAATCGGCCTTATGGGGGCGCTATAACATAGAATGTAAAGCTTGAAAGGCTCTGCCTACCGCACCGCAAGTGCTATTGACTTGAAATTTTACACACACACATCCTCCTGATTATCCTCTACTTGCACCATGAATGCCGCCCTTACAGATTTTTTGCTAATTTTAATAATGTTAAAAACAGTAAAATGAATAAGCTTTTGAAGTATTTGTGCTATCAACACCAAACTTGGTATGAGGCATCGGGGGACCAAGACACACATTTCTATTATAAATGAGCAAGATCGGACGAAAAACATGGCTGCCGTCAAGAAAAGTATCCTTGAAAAGGGCGGGGCTTAGCGAATATCGGCTGTAAGATGCTAACCGTGTTAGGTTTGCACTTGTGTTTGTCTTTTCCTCTTGTTTCCCCCCTCCCTCCTTTCTGTCAGTAGGAGCAGGCAAGGCGTGGCTTCACTCACCTTCCACTCACCTGCAGGCGGTTGGCAATTATCTACTCACCTGCTCTCACTCTGCAATCATCTGGAGTATATAGATCGGCTCTTCCCTTCAGTCGTCGCCAGTTCGTTGCAAACCCTTTGTGGTAATGTTCTCGGCCCCCGGTCTAGTACTAGACGTTTTTTTTTGTGATTTTCTTCCTCGTATGTTCTTGACTCCTGATTCCCGTCTCCTCTGTTACAGCTGTCTATACCCTGCCGCTGACCTGCCTCGCCTGCCACTGCCTTTACCTGCTCCGCTCCAGCCTCTGCCTGCAAACACCTCAGCAGTCTGCCCAGCTTCAACTCCTGACAACCATTCCTGGAAATCTCACCCTGCCTCTGCCAAGCTCCATCTTCCCCCTTCTGGACCTCCTCCGCCTCTGTCAAGCTCCGTCCCTCTTCGCCCCTCCCCCCGGACCGCACTATCACCGGAACCTGCCAGCAGTGAACCAGCTGCCCTCGTGGTCCTCCGGCAGCGTCCCCACCTGTCACACCAGAGACCCGGGTTCGAAACCCACTCAGACTCTAAGTATCAAGACTTTGTTGTAATAAATCTGTTGAACTAAGCTCTGCAGGTTTGCAATTTTTGAGTCCACCTTTCGTTCCTGAGCATAACAAACTGTTTTTCCGATGGTCACAAAACTGGGTAAATATCATCAGAAGGGGACCAAGAACACACCCAAAAAAAGACTTTGAGATTGGCACATAGGGGGCGCCACCAACATTCCCAGATATTCCCATTTTTTCCCAAACTGATGTGTGACTTGGAAAGAGTATGTATTGCTTGGAGCTTTCAGGAACAGAGTGGGGAACGTCTTGCACTACGGCAGATGAGGGTCACGCTGGGTGGCAAGGGTCACGGTGGCTGGTTTGGGGCGGAACAGGTTAGAACCCGCAGATTGCCGCTCGTGGCTATATTTTTATTTACAGTTATTTCATTATAAAGGACATACTCTGCTGCAGATCATTTTCTAAACAACACTGAATTTTGAGATTCATGATGGATAGTTTTTACTTCCTCCACAGCAGCCACAGGTTTCCAATCTTTTCAGTTTGGTGGGAAAATCAATTTCCAGAGGCTTGAAACTTACTTGAGATAGGAAACCTACCACAGTGATTTATAGTCAGAACATTAAGTAAGATTTTATCCTCTTTTGGCCAAATGTGATATATGGACATTACAAGTCTCTGGAAGTTGCTTCACATACCATGATCCCATGGCCATCACAGCATTAAAACATGTATTACATATCATTTTGTCATGTTTGGCATAAAGGGAAATTATGTGCTTTTTTCCTGGTTTCCTGTAAGAACACTGCTGCTATATAATTGGGTCAATGAAGGCATAATTATGACTGCCAGTTTTAAGACAGATGGGGATCATCTTATCACTTCTGTGTGCCTGTGTGTGTTTGTGCATGCGTGTGTGCGTGTGTGCGCACCCGTGTGATGCCTGGAACTACAGATTTCTGGAGCTTATATCAAGCACTCCTGGACTGAGCAGCCTAATATTTTGTTCGGCATATTCATGACTATGTACCTTCTTTAAGGACTTTTATATTTTTAAAGTCAAAATGCATTATGCTAACAGGTCATCCAATTTTTGTGAAGACGATATCTCAAGAACATTTTGAGGGAATATGTTCAAACTTGACACAAATGTTCATTCCTTCAACTAATATAAACATGCGGGTTCAAAGATGCAGCCACAGGGGAAACCATGTAGATAAAATGTACAAATCAATCCACCTAAAGTAGGTCACTATCAGTAAGATTCAAAACCTATCTAGAAAGCCATTCAGCTTAGAACTAGAAAAATCAGGATGGAATTTAGAGGGGAGAGGAGAGACCTGCCAAAAGGAATAATAACTAAATAAATAATAATAAATAACCTAAAAAATATTCAAAAAATGAAGGGAAAAAAGAAAAAATAAGTGCTACAACATCAAACCAAGTGTTTAATCATCCATGCAAGAGGAGGCAAAAAAAAAAAAAAAAAAAAAAAAAAAAAAAACAATACAGAGAGTTGAGAAAACTCTCTAATAATCCACACTGCAAAAGGAATAAAATTAGAAAACACATAAGCAGAAACCGGTCAGGTAAGAACCTGTAAATCATGCATAAATAAATCATATTACAAAATAAATAAATAAAGGAATAAATAATGATCAACACAAACACATAATAAACATAAAGGTGTAAATTCATGGGCTGAGGACCCATTCCCCTCTAAGGTAAAGAAAGGAAGGAGAAAAGAGGAAAAAAAAGGGAAGAAGGGAGGGAAGGGGGAGGGAGGAGGGGAAGGAAAAAATTTTTTTTTATTATTTATTAAGACCCAGCAGCATACCTGTGAGATTTTAAAAGGACAAGACCGTCCATTAGTTATCATTGTTTGTACATCAGGAGCAAGACTCACCACATTAGATAAAAAAATCACTTACTAGCCCTTTAATAGGTAAAAATCACAATGAGAAAGACAACTGCATTTTAAGCTTTCTCATTCAACCCCTCAGGAGAAATAATCCCCAATTTTTTAATAAGATGACTCTTGTGTCTCATTCTCTGGTTTTTAGACCAGAGTGTATTGTGGTCCAATCCTATGTATTTGAAATTTTGAATGCCATAAGCATTAAAGTGAGCATATAACACACTGTCCACGTGACCTCTCTTGATGTTATTAACATGTTCCATAATTCCCGTTTTCAAAGTTCTACCTGTTTCACCCACATACAAAATTTTACAATGTTGGGTTAGGGGGAAGAAATAAAGATGTTTTTATCCAAAATTATCTGTTGTCCTGTCAGACCTCCAGAAGGCACGGGCACACAGAGAAACATCATACTACCTCCTATTTTTCTTTTTTTCTTTTTTCTTTTCCTTTTGTCCAAATAATTGACAAGTCAAAAGTAGTGTAATGTATCAGCCCAGAATACCATCGATGGTAGACTGGGCTAAACAAATCAAAACCTTCAACGACATCAGTGTCTCCGGCTCAAACAAAAAACAGAAAAAAGCAGACAAGATGGTTTCAATGCATTTCACTAAGACCGTTTGGAACCAAAGTTTTTAATCTCGTGATCTCTACTGCTAATCTCTGGGCCGTTGACCAACCAATTTGTGACTCAAGGCCAGCGATAAACAAGTTTTGCACCCCGTGTGCCCGAAAGTGAGTGTAAAGCTCAGCGTTTTTATTTTCTCGACCGACATGATACATGTGTTGTTTTAAAACGTTTCAACAATGTGTTTTTAGTCTGTACTATTTACAGCTTCCCACACAATTTGCACTCAATCACATAAACGATGTTTAACGAGTTCAGCTGGAAGTGCTGCCACATTGGAACACTCAAGCCCGTGTGCTGGTTCCTAACATACTTGATCGATTTAAAATGAACGTGTTCAGGTGGTTGTTTTTTGTTATTGTCCAGCGAAGCATGGACCAGAAGATCTTGCAAGTTCTTGTTGCGTTTAAAAGCAGAGATGATTTTGAATTCTGACAGAGGACAAATAGCACCCTGTAGGTTTTGAAAGTGAGTCTTTGCCACTGAATTTAGTCTCAGTGAAGCTGTAGAATAGGTTGAAACCAGAGGGATCAAGTTTTTATTGTCTTCCACTCTGTTTATTACCTGTGTATTATATAGACTTTCTTGAACCTCCACTTTAATAGAACGCAGAAAAGTCCTGCTGTAACTTCTGGACCTGAGAGCTTTGAAGAGCGTACTAGTTGCCACTTCAACATTCTCTGACTTGGTACATATCCTATTGAACCTTAAGAGTTGGGATTTAATAATCCCCTTAAAGGTGTGTTTAGGATGAAAACTTTTTTATGTAACAAAGCGTGTGTATCGGTCGGCTTAAAGTACACTCTAGTTTCCCAGTGTCCACTTTTCTGTAGTTTCTTTTATGATAAAAACCTGTGTGTCCAGGAATTCAATTGCTTCAGTTTGTAAATTATGCTTGACATTAATCGAATCATGATGAACATTCAGGGTGCTGATAAAATGTTTAAAATCGTCCTCTGTGTGAGTCCATACTCCAAAAATATCGTCCAGATATCTGCAGTAAAAGGCTGGCAGCTTTGTACATTTGGGGAAGACAGTCTGCTCCCAATCTGCCCTATACAAGTTAGCATAGGCGGGGGCAAACTTCTTCCCCATAGCCATTCCGTGTGTCTGCAGATAAAACCTGGAGTCAGATTCAAAATCATTTCTTTCAAACTAATGATTAAAAGCTGGAGAAGGGCCTCATCTGGTCTGTTTGTATCGGGGTATTTGTCAAGAGTCTGTTTGATTGCTTTCAGACCCAGTTGTGTATCTATGTTTGTGTATAAGGCATCAATGTCCACTGAGAAGAGCATTGCTCCAGGTGACATTTGGATGGTTTTAATCTTGTTGTAACAAAGTCATAAGTATCTTTGATGTAACTATCATGTTTCTACTACAAGGGGTTCAAAAAATAGTCAATATACTCAGCTACTCTACATGACTCGCTACCACAGTCCGACACAATCGGTCGACCAGGAGGGACCTCATGTGGGACTGTCCAAGTACTCGGATCCTTATGGATCTTTGGGAGCAGATAAAATTTCCTAGCACGAGGAGGATGCTCACCAAACAGATATAATCTTTGTTTGGAAGAAATGTATTTTTGTCTATACAAATCCTCCACAATGCTGTGAATCATGACCTGAGTTTCTGACTGTAAAGAACGTGAAAGTGGTTTATAATGAAGTGAATTATTTAATTGTCAATGAGCCTCCAGGAGATATTGTGTTCTGTCCATAATGACTATTGTTGAACCCTTGTCAGCAGGCTTTATGACGATATCCTCACGTTTTCTGAGTGCGTTTAAAGCTTTTCTGTGTTGTGAAGTTAGATTATCTTTTACTGAATTTCTGCTAGAAATCTTATCAAGCTCACGTACGTCCTTACTAATCAAATCCTGAATAGAAGGAGGTATGAGGTCAGACTCAGGTTCCCATTTGGAAGACTCAACAAAGGGAACCTGAGCTGAATTTACAGTGTAATCAAAATGGTGTGTACATCCTACCGGCTACGTGCTACAGCTGATATTTCTGCAAAAAACATGGCGTAAATGGTGTCTTTTGCAGTTAATTTTTAATGTCGCAGCTTGCTGACACTTGGATTACACCACACAAGCAGGATGGAGACATTTTGTGTTTGTTTTGTGTGCTTTTTTTAACGTTTTTATCCGTGGTCACCATTCACTGCCATTGTACTGGATGAGGCTGCTACCCTGTTTCTCCTAAAACTCCAGGATTGTTTGGTGAACTGAAGACCTTTACCCATCATCACATCAGCATAGTGGTGAGTACATACTGAGTGGCTTATTCTGGGAAAATGGAATATCGCTTTAATGTGCAGTTTCCATGTTAGAAATAAACGGCAGCATTAAGATCACATTTAGTTGATCAGTAATTTTCAGACAGAATTCTTCTTCTCCTGCTTTATTTGCAGCAACAGTGTTGCTTTTTGCATATTGTCCACAGCTCTTAATTATAACTTGATCAGTTTGACTGAAGTGTTCGGCTCGCGATCGCTTCACTTTTTCTTTTCTTTTTTTTCGCAATCGCCTCACTTTGTGCGGAAGAAGAGTCAAATGACACAGCAAACGCCCATTTTTATGTGCGCGCACACAGAGTCTGAAGATGAGAGCCTGAGTTAACAAAGTGAGTTGATAACCACCGTCATGGTACCAGTTATCTCTGACTGTGGTTTTAGGCTGTCGATCCAGATCGTGCAAAGAAAGCCTGGCTGTGTTGAGCTTCCTTCATAGTATAACCCCACATATCTACACCCTTCACACTCTCATTAATAAACACGTCCACCAAAACAAGAAGAAAATCTTCTCTTGTTTTGTGGACCTCCAAAAAGCATTTGACTCAATTTGGCATGATGGTCTGTTCCTAAAATTAATTAATTACTTAATTAATTAAGGGTGTAGGGAAGAAGGTCTATGACATCATTAAAACTATGTACACACATATGAAATGTGTTATTAAAATTAACAACATGGAAACAGAGTTCTTCCCCCAGAGTAGAGGAGGGCTGCAGTCTCAGTCCCACCCTCTTCAACATTTATATCGATGAATTGGCTGAATCACTGGAACTCTCTGACATCCCTGGTCTCACTCTGTCTGACACACAGATTAAATGCCTACTTTTTGCAAATGATCGCATATTGCTGGCTCCATCAAAGGAAGCACTATAACAGCAACTGGATCATCTGCAAACCTTCTGTCAGTCCTGGGCCCTGACAGTTAATCTGGACAAAACCAAAATTATGATATTCCAGAAACGACCCAGGGGTCAGGGAAACCAAACCAGGTTTTTTTCTGGGCTCTCATGAGGTGGAACTCACACACGACTACACATACTTAGGACTACACATCACATCCACAGGAAACTTTAACCTGGCTGTTCATGACTTCAGAGAGAAGGGAAGAAGGGCTTTCTATGCTATAAAGAAATCTTCAAACATTAATATACCCATTAGGATCTGGCTCAAAATATTCAAATCTATAATTGAACCAATTATTCTTTATGGTAGTGAGGTGTGGGATCCTTTTGCAAATCAAGATTTGGAACACTCCCAACAACAGATGTCGAGCTGAGCTAGGCCAATTCCCCCTTTTAATTAGAATTCAAAAAAGAGCCGTCAAATTTTATAAACACCTCAAAACAAGTGACCCCAACTCCTACCACTACAAAGCCCTGCAATGCCAAGAGGAGAACATGGAGAAGAGCCCCCTCAGCCAGCTCATCCTGAGGCTCAGCTCCTCTAACAGCACAAGACCTCAAGACAGCCCTCACACAATCTGGACCAAACAAATTATAGAAAAACAAAAAGAACATTACATTAACTATTGGACATCTACCACAAAAACGCAAAGCAAACTTCAGTGTTATTTGGCTCTAAACAGACAGTACACGGTGGTAGAATATCTGAGCACCGTGACTGACGAGAAATTGAGAAAGACTTTGACCATGTACAGACTCAGTGACCACAGCTTGGCCATAGAGATGGGCAGACACAGGCAGACCTGGCTGCCCAGAGAGGACAGGTTGTGTCAGCTCTGTCCACAGACAAGTGGAGACAGAGACACACTTCCTGATGCACTGCAGCAAATATGAACAAGTCAGAGCCGAGTTCCTCTCGAAAATAAAACATAAAGTCATTGACTTTGATTCTCTGCCTGATCAAACTAAAATGCAACACATCCTTTGAGAGAACAGCAGCAAAACATGTCAGATTATGTCACAGCCTGAGGGATGACCATCACAACACCTGACACACCTGCACCTGTCTATATTTACAGTCCTAGTAACTCACAATCTGTTTTTTTTCTTTTTTTCATTTTCTTTTTTTTATTGTTTGTTCTTTTCCTCAATTTAATATAAAATCTACTAGATATTTATTCTTCAGTTTTATTGATGTTGTTGTTGCTGATTATCTATTTAATCTACTTATTTAATTTTATGTTTAAATCATCTGTTATACACACATTTTTCCCCCCATAATTTTCTTATTTTCTGATTGACTTACTTGATTTACTTGCTTTATTTGTAATTTGTAAATTTTCTGATTGACTTTTATTATTGTACCTTATTTGCAAATTTGTAACGGCTTTGGCAATATTGTTAACCTACAGTCATGCCAATAAAGCTTATTGAAATTGAAATTGAAAGAGAGAGAGAAGAGAGAGAGAGAGAGAGAGAGAGAGAGGACTCTGATGAATTCTTGTGGTAACTGAGGAACAAGCAGAGAGATTAGTGAGTAAGAGGGTGTGACTGACACACAGACAGAAACTCACCTTGAATTTACTCTGATGATTATCTGGTATTGACTCTTTCTCTGGACAGCTTAAACAACTACCCATGGCTTCTTCGCAGCACCATCTTATGTCTGCACACACACAGACACACACACAGACACACACAGACACGCATGTTCAGTCAAATAGTGTGATGTTAAAGTGATATGAAGGCATCTTCCTCCTCTTCCTCTTCCTCACCTAGATCCTACCTCCAGTGGCCCTGGTTCCATCCTCAGAGCCTGACAGACTCTCATGCTTTAATGGATCTGCGCGCACACACACACACATCATCATCATCATCATCATCACTGTTAGTGAAGAAATCCACTGGACTTTGAGAGACATTTTATGGACCAAACAACTGATTGGTTAGTGGAGAAATGATCAGATTGATCACTGGTTGAAAAATAGGTCCAAACATGTGAAAACAGGTGGAGCCTCTGCAACACTCGATCAATTAATCTGACTGACAATGAAATCAGTGGATAGTTGCAACCCTCATGGTAAAGGGAAGAAATCAATAACTGATATTGTTGACAAACATTTGTAGTAAAAATGAAAATGTTGATGTCAACATTCAGAACAACTCAAACAACAGAAAACTTTGCTGAAAAGCCTCTGAGCTCACCAGCTTATCAGCCAATAAAGAAATCAATCAATCAATTAATCAGCTCCCTGACATTTTACAAACGTGAATGAAGAGTTTTTCTTTCTTTTGTCTTTTTTAATCTCATACTTTCTGCAAATGAAATAATGAGTTTTATACTGTTCCTTTTTCTGTAACACACACTGGATTAGAGAAGAGTTTTAGTTTTAGAGAAGAAAATCAGAAAATATTGATCAAAGTCCAAGATGACTTCCTCAAATGTCTTGTTTTGTCCACAACTCAAAGATGTTCAGTTTACTGTCAGAGAGGAAAGAAACCAGGAAATATTCACATTTAAGAAGCTGGAATCAGAAAATTTAGACCTTTTTTTAGACTGATTCAAAATAGCAGCAATTAATATAATAATCAATTCATAATAGATTAATCTTTGCAGCTCTGGACAGTTTGGGTCATTTTTATATATTTTTATATATTCATTTTTTATATTTGCCAATGTGACATCTTCACATCAGCATAGAGGTGAGGACATATTGAGTGGATTATTATTCTGGGCTGGAATATCACTTTAAATATTCACTGAATGTTTCAGCTGTTTCTGTGTCACAAATTAATTTTATTCATTTATAACAAAACGTCTTTTTTTTAACCATCAATCAATATAAAAATAATCATTAGTGCAGTTAAAATTCATCTTAATTGATCGGTTGCTGGTCAGGCTGCAACTATCTCAATCAATTAGTGATCAAAAGACAATGAATGAGCAGAAATAAAAAACATGAACCTGTTGCAGGCTTGTCACTGCGTCTCTGTGGTTGGTTGGTGAAGACTCAGTTTATTATTTATTATGCTTTTATTGTGAAAGAGACAATATTCTAACTGAGCTGTTTACAGTCTGCTGATGATGAATATTGATCTAATATTCCTGTTTACATGCAGCTGTTCAGATGTTTCTCTGTGTTATTAAAGGGCTGTTTCAAATTTTCGTGGTGGACGCAGAATCCATCTTTCATTCATTTCTTCATCAATGACAGTGTCGTGATATTTGTTCACACATAAAAACGTCTCTGATCCATGTTTAAAAGTACACTGTGAAAAAACAAAAACAAACAAGCAGATGAAATAACTGAAGGCATCGGTTCCCAACCTGAGGTCCAGGCCCCCCTTAGGGGAGCACCAGAAATCACAGGAGGTCCCCAAGACTTTGTTTGTTCTGAGGTCCGAGGTCCTCAAAATCAGATTTGCACATGTCGACTAAAATCACAGTTTCAGGGGTTGATCACCTTTTTCTAAAGTCAAATTCAAGCACTTTTCTATCTTTTCCTGCAGCATACAGCTGTGGTAAATGACATTTTTAAATATAAAATGATTATTTTTCCTCTTCATCACATTAGATTTGTTCTGTCTTAATTTGTTTTTATGTTACTGGGACTACGGATGGAAATTAGCGTCATGCTACAATCCGGCATTTTTACATGATTTAACATGTTCATCAATGTGCACTGTCCCATTCAAATAATAATAAAAAAAACAAATAAATAAATAAATAAATAAATAAATGTTATTGTGATATTATCAACCAAAATTATGTTTTAAGACAGAATTTTACAGACGTGAGAGGAAAACAGGTTGTGAACCACTGATTTAAGGCTCCGTCATTGGTCAGTCCCTGCAGGAAGTTGTGATGCTGCAATCACAACAATTAACACAAATTCAACCAATCCCTGTGAATTCTGCGCAACCTTATATTTCTGTCCAATCACCACAGCTTCCTGCAGTTCAGTCACACATTATGTTTCAATGGATCAGTATTTCTTTCTATTTTTATATGATATTTGTGATCTTGAGCCTTTTTGGAAAAGGTTCCTCAGCAGACTCACAACATAATGCAGTTTTATTCTTACTGGAACAAAATTTTCACATACTCACACTGTTTCACTGCAAAAAACATCAGAAACATCCCAACATGCATCACAAATTTTTAGAAAAGCTGCTGTCAAATCAGACATTTTCAGCCTCAAAAATCCCCCAAAACAGCTCATGAAATCCTGGAGGGACTCTTTTTTTGAGTTTTAAAACTTTTGACACAAACTAAACAAAGTTTTGCTGAGCTGTAATCTTTTGTTGAGGAAATGTACTTTTCTTCTTTAAATAAAATCAATTCTTTAGAAACAACTGAAAGAAAACTTTGAAAAATAATTCACTGGAAGCAGTAGAACTGGGCAATGAATCAATATTATATTGAACATAATATTGATATTGTGATGATTTTGGATATCGTTATATTGTGATATGTCATAAATGTTCCTGTTGTAAAAGGCTGTTTTGCAGTAAAGTGATTGTTCACTGTTCAGGATTATTGATCAAAAAATCTCATTGGGTTAATATTGTCACAATATGGAGGTATAGGGGTTATAACCCAGATGGCCAAGTGGCCATCCTCAACGGAGCATCGTAGAGAGATGGGACCACGACCTACCCCCCCAAATGTGGCCACGCTGAATCCAACGGTGCCCTCAGCTAGTCTCTAGCACTTACCGTTCCGGAGATACGAGCGTTTGAAAAGTGCAAGTGGCCATCCTCAACCGAGCCTCATAGCCACATGGGACCTCGACCTACCCCCCCTAATGTGGCCACGCTGAATCCAACGGTGCCCTCGGCTAGTCTCTAGCACTTACCGTTCCGGAGATACGTCCATTTTAAGATGGCTGTATAAGTGGAAATTCGCCTAAGTGTGAGGCCCCGAAAGTGTCACTCAAAGAGTTGTCAGGAGTGTGTTTCAGAGCGTCCTGAGTGCATGGGACATGCTTCCGTTGGTACTTTTTGCCACCCGTCACTTGTCAATAGTGCTCCAGATCCGCTCCAAAAGTGGTCAGCCGTCATCCCCCCGGGCCCCCTTAGCCCCCTCAGCACCTTTGGGTCCCCATAGCTTGCACTTTTTGGGAAGCGGCCATCCTCGGCCATCCTCAGGGAAGCCACCTAGAGACACGGGACCTTGACCTACCCCCCCCATTTTCCTGTACCCTGAATCCAACGGTGTCACCCCCTAGTCCCTACGACCTTCCGTTCCCGAGATATGGCACTTCCAATAAATGCCAGTCATCGAAAATGCACTAAGTGTCACAGGCCAAAAGTGTCTTCCAGAAAGTGGTCAGGAGTGTGTTTCAGAGTGTCCTGAGTGCACAGGACATGGTCCCATGTGAGGTTTTTCCCAACTGTCTTGACCCATAAGTCAGGACCCCGACTAGCTAGGAAGGTGGTTGGAACTGTCATGTCACTGTCTGAGGTGGCCCTCCAACATATGTGAGAGCCAGGTCTCTAGCAACAACTTTTGCATCGAGTTGGTTCTAGCGCCACCTAGTGGTAGCCGAATTCAAGTCCCCGTCGAGCAGTGCGCATACATGTGTCTACCTCCCTCCTACCTTGCTCCAGTCCGGAGTTATCCCTTGTCGAAAATAAGTGCATTTTTCACAAAAACATGCATAACTTTTGAACCGTTGCACCTAGGACAGTCAGGTCAACTGTTCTAGACAGGGCTCGGAGTGTACTACAATTCGGCTAAAATGACATTTTTTAGTCATTTTTCCCAAAAGTCAGGCAACATGCATGAAGACTGTATAAGTTGAAGAAGACATGTCAGTCTTGACTTGAAAAACCCATTTTTGTCATTTTTGGTCCTACATGCAAGTGTCATACCTCGTTGGAAAGGTCTCGTCCAGCAGAAAAGAAATATCCAGGTCCCAAGTGTGTCCGAGCTAGGGTTCCAGAGCTACAAGTCACGTAACATTTGCGTCCAAGTCAACTTTATTGACACTAGAAACCCTTCCCCAACTGTAATTGACCCTTCCCAACCCTATTTCACCCTTGTAACCCTAGTTTGGACCAACAAAACTTAGGGTTAGGAATATTAAAAATTGAATGTCGACGCCGAAGGCGTCGGCATTAAATGCGCAGACCATCAACTGTACATAAGTCAAGGCCACCCTCATTTTTCATTGAGGCCTCCCGGTTGAAGTGTACCCAATTTATGTATCCAAAGCCTCTCAATTTTTCTCCTCTGTGCTGTGGACCATCGTGGATTACACTGTAGCACTGTTGCCTTCAAGGACCTCCAGCCATGTTGGACAAAATGCTTCACTAAAGGAGTATGTAATTCCTTTTTTCTGTTAACATTGTACCTGTGCTGTGTAAATCTAGTGAGCAAGGTGTTACCAGTTTCACCTACATATTGCATATTACACTTTTCACACATAATTAGGTACACACAATTTTTAGATTGTGCACTGCCATATCTGTGAGTAGGAAAGGGTTAGGAGGAGGGGCCTGAGCCCTTCCCCTCTGTCCACGAGAGGGGAAAGCAGATGCACGGGCACTCCGTTCCCCGTACCCCCCCGTCCCCCCCCGGCCCCCATCATCAGGTGTGTGCGTGGGTGACGCCGTCCCCGCCGCACTAGCACCCAATCATCCATGCTTTGTTTTGTTTCTATATTTTTTTTATCTTTTATGTTTTTGAGATGTTTTTTGATCTTTTGAGTGTTTTGTACTTTTTTTTGTTTGTTTTATAGTGTTTTATACTTTTTTTATTTTTTTTTTTGGTTTTTATTATTTTTTTTGTTTGTTTTTTTATTTTTTTATGTTCAAAAAACCAAACAAAAAACACTTCCCCCAAAGGGGGAAAGGAAAAACCACCAACAAATCAACAAACAACTAAGGACGCACCCAAAAAAAACTGGCGGATTACCCCTTTATTTTCTCAAGCTAATAAAAGAATAAACAACAATAAACAATGTGTGTGCTGACAATAAACGACGTTTCGATGCTAATGTATCTTCATCAGGTTCAATAGTAGCACACAACCAATACAAATCAAGCTAGCAGGGGAGAGCAGCAACGTGCGACTGCTCTCTACCAAGGCCAGGCTCGAAATGAGCAGAAAATGCTGATTTCAGCTTTTATACTGCGACAGTTTGGCAGCAGTCTGCAAGTAACTGTTTTTTTTACTTTAATATTTTTTAAGTGTTTTTCATATTTTTAAGTGTTTTTAATAAATTAAGTCCTCCACACTGAATTACAAGCAAAATACATTAACCCCTTGCATGCCAAATACAAGAAAAACAATGAAACCTCAACTGCCAAGCCAAATAAAATTGATTAAACTGCAAAACCTTAACTAGAACTCGTCTAGGCGTGCCCTAACTATAATAAGTATTTTGGACCGCCCCTGACCACGCCCCTCGTGCCAAAACGGGTTTAAAGTACAAAAAAGCTTATTGCCAAGCCACAGAGCAGAGGTCAAAGGTGAAACCCTTAACTATAAATCCTGAAGGCGTGCCCTAACTATATTAAATATTAGGCAACGCCCCCGACCACGCCCCTAGTGCCAAAACGGCTTTATGTGCAAAAGAAGCTTATTGTACAACAACAAAACAGAGTCCAGACTCGAGACTCATAAGTCTTGGATTACTAGGCAGGCCCAACCAGAACATAGGGTTAGGACCAGCCCTTAGCCACGCCCCCTCCGGAAAAACCGTTTTAAAAGCCCCATCCCCATGAATTTCGCCCTCCCATGAATTGATAGGCAAATATATTTATATATTTATTTATTTAAGTAGTTTTTTACCATATTTATAGTATTTATGTACCTTTTAACTAATTTATTTATTTATTTAAGTAGTTTTTACCATATTTATTGTATTTATGTACTTTTTAAACTAATTTATTTATATATAATATTTATTGCACTAATTTATCCAACCCAAGGGGGGCCTCGGGACTTAGGGTTAGGATGAAGGCGGGGTTAGGCATAAATAATAACATAGTAATACGACAATAACAAGGGCGAATCAGGCCAGGAGGTGAACTTTAGGCTTAGGCAATAACCCGAGGCCTAGGTTTAGGCAAGCGACGAACCCTTAGGGTTAGGGAAAGGGTTTTGAGCCCGCCCCCGAAGGGGGTTAGGTGGGTATGGTTTATCCCGCGACCCCCCCTGCCTCATCCAACGACTGGACAGTTATCAGGGAGCCTCAGTATATGCACGGCCGGCGCATGTATTGGAACACGCTTGCTTGCCACCCCCGAAGTTCTGCCAATCCCATGGGCTGTATTGGCCTAATGGAGTTTAGGATAATTAAGTGTCCTATGAGCTAGCTGATTTATGGCAAGTAGCCAATTAAGTGCCACAGCTAAAGCTAACCAGCCTAAATTTCAGGACACATCATCAGTTGTGTACCTCAGATTCATCGGATGTTTCAACCTTTTAAACACAAGACATCCTCCTCTGAGGCAGGCCGCCGGGGTTGATCAAATCCCAACGTGTGTCCCGTAGCCAAATGGCCCCTAAGCGGGTATTAGTGGGACATCATCCCGTTTGAACTAAGCAAGAATTAAATGACAGTTAGTCATAATAAACCTCGGTCAATTTGGGAAACGGGCGGGAGTTAAGAAGAGACGACGAAGCTGGGCGAAAGGACGGTATCCAAGTCACTTACCTGTATTGCAGTAAGGACAATGTGAGGGAGACTTACCCCTTTGCTCAGGGAGGCCAGTTGTTGACACCGTTAGGTTACCCCGGCCCGCCCAAGCAAGGCTGCACCACCAAGTGGCGATGTCCCTCCCAGGGAAGCGAAGAACGTCTCCCCCCCATGCGGGAGCGCCCTCACAATTATGAGCTAATGCTATCCCTAAGCCCTGGGCTCATCTCACCTCCCCGGTGGCCCCCAGTAACTACCGCAAGTACCAACACAAGAGGAGGCCCAGACTCACCCCCACCCTGCTAATCGGCTGGCCTCACCTCCCCGGTGGCCCCCAGTGGCTACCGCAAGTACCAACACAAGAGGAGGCCCAGGCCCGCCCTAACCCACCCAGAGGACGTCCACCCATGAGGAGAGACCATACTCACCTTATCGGGCAAAATCCGCAGCAGGAAAGTTGAAAAATTACACCCAGGTTCCTCCTGGGTGTAATGCATCTGACCATCAACTTGTGTCATGGTGCCGAAAAAAGTTTTGAGGTAGGCACGTCAAATTGACCGGCTGGTCGCCCCGAGTCCGGCAATGTACTCCATATGAAGATCTGACATTCCTGGGCCGAGTTATTGAGCAAAAACAAGGGAAATTTTTGCACCCATAATGCTTTGCAAGAGAAGTGGGCGTCAACCGTCACATTTCTTCAAATAACTCCTGTTCCGGAGATCGTAGAGACATGCAAGAAAGGTCTACCCCCCCATTTTCAGGGACGGGCTTTCCAATGGTGCCCACCCCGTGATCGTGGCACCTCAAGAAATGGGCGCAATTAGCACAAAATCCATTGTTTCAGTCATATCCCTGGAACGGGAGGTCGTAGAAGGATGGGACCAAGATTGGTGTGTCCAGCATGGTCGGATTAGGTCCCACGCCACCCACCGCTGAGGCCGTAGGATGAACGGATCTCAAGCTGTTGGTCCAAGTGCTTCCGATGAGTAGAAGTCAGATGAGACATAAAGAAGGAGGTTAGGATTAGGGAAAGGAGACCCGGGAAGGTGTTAGGGGTTAGGGTTAGGGTTAGGGTTAGGGGTTAGGCAAAGGGTTTTGAGCCCGCCCCCGAAGGGGGCCGGGCGGTGCACGGTCCATCCTCCGGCGTGAACCACTCCCCCACTCACGGTTACGCTCACGGGAACGCTGGCGCCTCCTCCCATAGCGTACCGTGGTCCAGCCACCATCCTGGTCTTGCCAAGGACCCATCACGGGTCTTTTTAACTGTATTTATAATGTAGCCTTTGTTATATAATAATAACTGTTATAATGTAGCCTTTGTTATATATGTAATAATAACTAAAAGTATTTATAAGAATAAAAATAAAATTAAATGAACTTAAATTATGTGTTTTTAAATAAAATAAAGTGTTTTTTGTTTTTTGTTTTTTGTTGTTTGTGTTTTTTAATTCAAAATATATGTGTGCCGAACGGCGACGTTTCGACCCATAGGGGTCTTCTTCAGGCAGGCACACACAAAAAAAAACACACTCTAACTGGTCGCTCAGCTCCTGCAAATGATGTTGCCTTGTCGCTGGTCGAAGCAAAAATGAGCTCTCTCCTCTGGTCTCCCTTATATAACCTCCCCACACAACAATAATGTTTTCAGTTTAGTAATGTCCAATTTTAACTTACCTAATGAATTAAGACTTTTATACCCAAATACTTATATTTTTATAATGTTACTTCATTTTTTAATATATATTTAATAATTTGTAATTTTTAATATCCCTTTTTTAGATTTTCCTAATATAAAATCAAATTTTTTTAACCCTGCAATTGCCAATTAAGGTTATTAACCACTTTGATCATTTTTAGTTGCTTTTAATGGTTTTTAATGAATTGTAATTATTAATAAACTATTTTTAAACTGTTTTTATCTGTTTTTTATCCAACCCTTTTTAAACCCTTAAATGTTCCAATAAATTATAATCTTCATAATAATTTTATTATTTGTTTTTAATGTTTTTTAATATATTTTTTAATACTATGACTATTTTAATTACTCATAAACTGTTTTTAACTGATTTATCTGTTTTTTATCCAAATCTTTTTAACCCTTTAATGACCATAAATATAAATCATGATTTTAATTGTTTTTAATTAGTTTTTTAACTATTTTTAATTGTTTGTAACCAATTTTAATTAATTATTTCCAAATCTTTTTAACCCTTTAGTGTCCATAGATAAACCTCATGTTTTTTAAATTGTTTTTAATTGTTTTTAATTACCTCAAATTGTTTTTTAGTAATTACAAATTGTTTTTAATTAAGGTTTATCACCATTTATGCTGTGGATAAAGTCACTTGGGTTAGGGAAAATAATGAGGCAAGGGTTAATTAATACTCAAACAATAAGGGTAGGGTGGTTAGGGTTAGGGCAAGTGGTCAGGGTAAGGGTTCAGAAAACAAGGGAAGGGTTAGGGGTTAGGGTTAGGAAGTGAGAGTCAAACGCCCGCTCCACTGGCAACGCCAGTGGAGCAAGTGTAGTGCACGGGCCATCGAAAGTGCACCAAGCACAGTCCCCCTAACTCCACACAAACATGAATTTAGTTTACATTTAACCTAATTTAGTTTAATTTAGTTCCACATTACTATGTTTAGTTTAATTACATATAACTCAATTTAGTTTAGTTATACACCACATTTAGTTTCTTATTAATTTAGTTTTGTAACCTTCAGTTAGTTTAGTCCCCTTATTTAGGTTAGTACACATAATTTAGTTTCCTTTACAAACATTATTTTAGCTTAGTAACATTATTTAGTTTAGTACACTGTTTTTGTTTTTTAGTTAGTCCACCACCCTAAGGTGACGGACTGTCAAAAAATTAGACCTGTGGCCTTGATGATCAGCATGCATGACGTTTCGGCTTACTTTAGCCTTCTTCAGACGCTCGGCTGATCACCTGGTCGAAGTACTAACAAAATTTAGTTTAGTTTTAGTTACAAATTACTTAATTTAGTTTAAACACACACCACATTTAGTTTCATTATTTCGTTTAGTAATTTAGTTTAATTATATACCAAATTCAGTTTAACATTAATTTAGCTTAGTTATGCACTTTAGTTAGTTTTAGTATTCCCATAGGCCTTTCCCTTTTCCACTCCTTCTTTCAACTTACACCTTCCCTGCCTTTTATACTTCTTTTCCAGAACACATTTTAATTTTACAGGTAAGTAACGTTTTACTTTACAGGTATTAATTTTATTTTACAGGTAAGTATACATTTTACTTTACAGGTACCCAATTTGGACTTCCAGGTAAGTATTAGTTTTATTTTACAAATATTCCAGGTAAGTATTTTATTTATTTCTTTTTTTCAGATTAGAATTTATTTTACAGGTAAATATTTATTTTTTTTACTTTACAGGTATCCCCGGTAAGTATTTTTTCTTTTTTTCGGGTTAGAATTTAGATTACAGGTAAGTATTTATTTACTTTATTTACTTTATTATTTACAGATAAGTCTTTGTTTTACAGGTAAGTATTTCTTTACTTTACTTTTGTCTTCCCTTTCTATCCTCTCTTCATTTCCTTTCCCATTCCTCTTCTGCTTTCCTTCTTCTTCCTTCCCTTTTCCTTCCTCTAATTTCTCCTCTCCTTCTCTTTTGCCTCCCCTTTCCTTTCTCCCTTTCCTCAACTGTGCTTAGCCAAGGCGTCTCTTCCCATCGTCTATCGGACTTTATTTGGTTTATTTATTTATTTTGCCTCTCAGGAATTCTGCGTCTGGGGCTTTCGGACTACTTGGACTTTAAAGACTTCCGGTTAGCCTGGTTAGCAAATCTTAGATTAGGGTACTGGGTTGGGGGGCATAGGATTGGGTTTGAATAGTTAGGATCAGGGTAAGGATAGGATCAGTCGTACTTGGAATTGGGCAAGGTCGGGCATTTAGAGTAGGATAGAATTGGGCATTTCCAAATTTAGGTTAGGATTAGGCATCAAATTAGGGGGACCTTAGGATTAGGGTTAGCACTGGGTTGGGCATAAAAATCACTAAATTTAGCGTAAAAAAACAATTAAAACACAATTAGGCATATCCAAATTAGCAAGTACAGGGCATAGGCTAGGCTAGGTGGGTGGGGGGGTGGGGGGTTATAGCCAATTGGGCTTCCAAATTAATAGAGCCAGGAGAACTCCGCCCGGTAGCACCAGAGGCACTGGCCGGTTAGGAAGTGAGAGTCAAACGCCCGCTCCACTGGCAACGCCAGTGGAGCAAGTGTAGTGCACGGGCCATCGAAAGTGCACCAAAGCACAGTCCCCCTAACTCCACACAAACATGAATTTAGTTTACATTTAACCTAATTTAGTTTAATTTAGTTCCACATTACTATGTTTAGTTTAATTACATATAACTCAATTTAGTTTAGTTATACACCACATTTAGTTTCTTATTAATTTAGTTTTGTAACCTTCAGTTAGTTTAGTCCCCTTATTTAGGTTAGTACACATAATTTAGTTTCCTTTACAAACATTATTTAGCTTAGTAACATTATTTAGTTTAGTACACTGTTTTGTTTTTAGTTAGTCCACCACCCTAAGGTGACGGACTGTCAAAAAAAATTAGACCTGTGGCCTTGATGATCAGCATGCAGACGTTTCGGCTTACTTTAGCCTTCTTCAGACGCTCGGCTGATCACCTGGTCGAAGTACTAACAAAATTTAGTTTAGTTTAGTTACAAATTACTTAATTTAGTTTAAAACCACACCACATTTAGTTTCATTATTTCGTTTAGTAATTTAGTTTAATTATATACCAAATTCAGTTTTAACATTAATTTTGCTTAGTTTATGCACTTTAGTTAGTTTTAGTATTCCATAGCCTTTCCCTTTTTCCACTCCCTTTTTTCAACTTACACCTTCCCTGCCTTTTTATACTTCTTTTCCAGAACACATTTTAATTTTACAGGTAAGTACGTTTTACTTTACAGGTATTAATTTTTTTTTACAGTAAGTATACATTTTACTTTACAGGTACCCAATTTGGACTTCCAGGTAAGATTAGTTTTATTTTACAAATTTTCCAGGTAAGTATTTTATTTTTTTCTTTTTTTCAGATTAGAATTTATTTTACAGGTAAATATTTATTTTTTTTACTTTACAGGTATCCCCGGTAAGTATTTTTTCTTTTTTTCGGGTTTTGAATTTAGATTACAGGTAAGTATTTATTTACTTTATTTACTTTTTATTTACAGATAAGTTTTTTTACAGGTAAGTTTTCTTTAAATTAACTTTTGTTTCCCTTTTCTATCCTCTCTTCATTTCCTTCCCATTCCTCTTCTGCTTTCCTTCTTCTTCCTTCCCTTTCCTTCCTCTAATTTCTCCTCTCCTTCTCTTTTGCCTCCCTTTCCTTTCTCCCTTTCCTCAACTGTGCTTAGCCAAGGCGTCTCTTCCCATCGTCTATCGGACTTTATTTTGGTTTATTTATTTATTTTGCCTCTCAGGAATTCTGCGTCTGGGGCTTTCGGACTACTTGGACTTTAAAGACTTCCGGTTAGCCTGGTTAGCAAATCTTAGATTAGGGTACTGGGGTTGGGGGGGGCCATAGGATTGGGTTTGAATAGTTAGGATCAGGGTAAGGATAGGATCAGTCGTACTTGGAATTGGGCAAGGTTTGGGCATTTAGAGTAGGATAGATTGGCATTTCCAAATTTAGGTTAGGATTAGGCATCAAATTAGGGGGACCTTAGGATTAGGGTTAGCACTGGGTTGGGCATAAAAATCACTAAATTTAGCGTAAAAAAACAATAAAACCAATTTGGCATATCCAAAATTAGCAAGTACAGGGCATAGGCTAGGCTAGGTGGGGTGGGGGGGTGGGGGGGTTATAGCCAATTGGGCTTCCCAAATTAATAGAGCCAGGAGAACTCCGCCCGGTAGCACCAGAGGGCACTGGCGGTTAGGAAGTGAGAAATCAAACGCCCGCTCCACTGGCAACGCCAGTGGAGCAAAAGGTTTGTGCACGGGCCATCGAAAGTTTCACCAAGCACCAGTCCCCCTAAAATCCACACAAACATGAATTTAGTTTACAAATTTTAACTAATTTAGTTTAATTTAGTTCCACATTACTATGTTTAGTTTTTAAATTTCATATAACTCAATTTAGTTTTTGTTATACACCACATTTAGTTTCTTATTAATTTAGTTTTGTAACCTTCAGTTAGTTTAGTCCCTTATTTAGGTTAGTACACATAATTTAGTTTTCCTTTACAAACATTATTTAGCTTAGTAACATTATTTAGTTTAGTACACTGTTTTGTTTTTAGTTAGTCCACCACCCTAAGGTGACGGGGCTGTCAAAAAATTAGACCCGTGGCCTTGATGATCAGCATGCATGACGTTTCGGCTTACTTTAGCCTTCTTTAGACGCTCGGCTGATCACCTGGTCGAAGTACTAACAAAATTTAGTTTAGTTTTAGTTACAAATTACTTAATTTAGTTTAAACACACACCCCATTTAGTTTCATTATTTCGTTTAGTAATTTAGTTTAATTATATACCAAATTCAGTTTAACATTAATTTAGCTTAGTTATGCCACTTTAGTTAGTTTTAGTATTCCCATAGGCCTTTCCCTTTTCCACTCCTTCTTTCAACTTACACCTTCCCTGCCTTTTTACTTCTTTTCCAGAAACACATTTTAATTTTACAGGTAAGTAACGTTTTTTCCCTTTTCAGGTATTTAATTTTATTTTACAGGTAAGTATACATTTTACTTTACAGGTACCCAATTTGGACTTCCAGGTAAGTATTAGTTTTATTTTACAAATATTCCAGGTAAGTATTTTATTTATTTCTTTTTTTTCAGATTAGAATTTATTTTACAGGTAAATATTTATTTTTTTTTACTTTAAGGTATCCCCGGTAAGTATTTTTTCTTTTTTTCGGGTTAGAATTTAGATTTAAGGTAAGTATTTATTTACTTTATTTACTTTATTATTTACAGGATAAGTCTTTGTTTTACAGGTAAAATATTTCTTTACTTTACTTTTGTCTTCCCTTTCTATCCTCTCTTCATTTCCTTCCCATTCCTCTTCTGCTTTCCTTCTTCTTCCTTCCCTTTCCCTTCCTCTAATTTCTCCTCTCCTTTTTCTTTTGCCTCCCTTTCCTTTCTCCCTTTCCTCAACTGGTGCTTAGCCAAGGCGTCTCTTCCCATCGTCTATCGGACTTTTTTTTGGTTTATTTATTTATTTTGCCTCTCAGGAATTCTGCGTCTGGGGCTTTCGGACTACTTGGACTTTAAAGACTTCCGGTTAGCCTGGTTAGCAAATCTTAGATTGGGTTTCTGGGTTGGGGGGCATAGGATTGGGTTTGAATAGTTAGGATTTAGGGTAAGGATAGGATCAGTCGTACTTGGAATTGGGCAAGGTCGGGCATTTTGAGTAGGATAGAATTGGGCATTTCCAAATTTAGGTTAGGATTAGGCATCAAATTAGGGGGGACCTTAGGATTAGGGTTAGCACTGGGTTGGGCATAAAAAATCACTAAATTTAGCGTAAAAAAACAATAAAACAACAATTAGGCATATCCAAAATTAGCAAGTACAGGGCATAGGCTAGGCTAGGTGGGTGGGGGGGTGGGGGGTTATAGCCAATTGGGCTTCCAAATTAATAGAGCCAGGAGAAAATCCGCCGGTTGCAAACCCGAGGCCTGGGCCGGTTTAGGAAGTGAGAGGGCAAACGCCCGCTCCATGGCAACGCCAAATGGAGCAAGTGTAGTTTCACGGGCCATCGAAAGTGCACCAGCACAGTCCCCCTAACTCCACACAAACATGAATTTAGTTTACATTTAAACCTAATTTAGTTTTAATTTAGTTCCACATTACTATGTTTAGTTTAATTACATATAACTCAATTTAGTTTAGTTATTTCACCACAAATTTTGTTTCTTATTAATTTAGTTTTGTAACCTTCAGTTAGTTTAGTCCCCTTATTTAGGTTAGTACACATAATTTAGTTTCCTTTACAAACATTATTTAGCTTTTGTAACATTATTTAGTTTAGTACATGTTTTGTTTTTAGTTTTGTCCACCACCCTAAGGTGACGGGGACTGTCAAAAAATTAGACCTGTGGCCTTGATGATCGCATGCATGACGTTTCGGCTTACTTTAAGGGCCCTTTTTCAGACGCTCGGCGAATCACCCGGGTCGAAGTACTAACAAAAAAATTTTGTTTAGTTTTAGTT